>BJBW01013978.1:0-52292 GCA_004320125.1 Scolopax mira | reverse complement strand
GCTTGGAGCAACCTGGTCTGGTGGGAGATGTCCCTGCCCAGGGCAGGGGGGTTGGAACAAGATGATCTTTAAGGTCCCTTCCAACTCAAACCATTCTATGATCCTATGACACAGGAGCAAGCAGTTAGAGGAGGTCTTTCCAGTGAGCAGAAGGATTCCAGCCAGTTTGTGTAGGTTGGAAGGTGCCCAGTGAGGAGGCGTTAGATGTAACACCTGCCAGAGAAACCCAGTTTGACTTCAGCTCTCAAGAGTGAGCTGGCAGAAAGTCCATTCATTAGAAGAGAGTCATCTTTTTATTTGTGAACTGAGCAAATTTATTTTGGGCAATAATTATAGAATCCCACAATGCCACTTTTTTTTATATACTCGGTTCACTGAAAACTGTATTCAGAACAAAGCTAAAAGAGTTTTTTTCCCCAAGCTGTGAACATAGCTTTTTCCTGCTTCCATAGCAAAAATTCCCTGCCAATTTGTCAAACCCTGGGGGGGAAAAAAATGGAGATGGGACTCTAACAAGCATTTCTTCTATGAACTGTGATTGTAACATGGCAAAAAAAACAAAAAGACTTTATTTTTTATAATTGCTTAGATCAGTGATTTCAGAATGCTCTTAGGAAGTCACCAAAATGTCTGTTTGAAGGAGGCTTGGGATGGTTGTGCAGTGTGAGGGCTGGGGTCCTGGAGGGGTTTTTTCTGCAGGCTGTTACCAGTAACCCAGTGAGATGGTAACTTTAGGGGTGTATTATTGTGATGAAATTGAAATTAAAAAAAATAACCGCTTTCATGAATTTCAGTAAACCAAGCATGCAATTTCCCTGACTGTATGCATTCATAATTTTACAGCATTTTTTGTGGCATTACTTGGTTTTAGGACAGTGAATTATGTGTCCGTCGGTGAGAGCCTGCGTCTGCTCAGGCTCACCTTGGGCAATGGTATATACATTCTCAGTACCTGTTTCTTCCTTGAGAAGCAGTAGATTTTCCATCTATCTCTTTTAAAAAATGAGTAAGAGCATTCATGGAGTTTGGGGTTTTATTAGGGTCTATTCTGTCTAATAGTCTTTCATTTTTTGCCGGAGTATTCAAGTTGCTTCACGTGAAATACGCAGATGTACTCTTTTGTAATTGCAGTTACAATGTCTGCAATGTTATGGAAATGATTGCAGGTTTTTTAGCTGCAAAAAAAAAAAAAAAAAATTAGTCCCTACTGCTAGTGATTTATATTTCTAATTGTCAAATGTAACTTTTCATAGTCGGAACTGCTGCTTTTCTTTTAAGCTGCTGCTAAGAAAAGGAGTCGCGGAACTTATTTCACAGAAACTATAAAGTCACTCAAGGCAGTGAAAGATCTTGCTTTTTTAACCTTTGAGAAAGTCACTCAGTTGAGCAGTCAGGCCGTATTATTCTATATCTTGTCT
This sequence comes from Scolopax mira, assembly GCA_004320125.1. NCBI lineage: Eukaryota > Metazoa > Chordata > Aves > Charadriiformes > Scolopacidae > Scolopax > Scolopax mira. The sequence goes on along the minus strand of BJBW01013978.1, from coordinate 50,874 downwards.
AACATGAGGAAACAGTCCCAAAAGAAAGATATCCCAAATTAACGCCACACTTCGTTAAATAGAGACATTCTGGGTTTTCACCAGGCTAATTCGATCCAGTTCAGTTAACTCATTTTTTTTTGTACTCGGATCACAAAAGGCAGCCATGAATGAAGCAAGTTCATCATGTGTTTGACACATCAGTGTGAAACTAAAAGGCAAGGCTGAGAGGGAGGGTTCCTGCCTTTGGCTTTTTAGACAATACCCGATGAAAGAGGCCCCTCATTCAGAACCGGTCTCCAGCAAACTAGGCAGACTGCTGCAGATCACTGTTACAAACAGGTATAATGGGAATTAGCCAAAATTGGATTCGTCAGACACCTCTTGATTTCCAGTTGTGACTGTTTGTGTAATCCAATCTGTATCTAATATCCTCGCTCCAGCAGATGGTTCATGGGATTTCTGTGTGAGCGAAAAAAGCCTGCCTGCTTTGGAAACGAAAAATAATGTATAGAAGAAAAAAAATGTAATGTAAAAAAGATAAATTGTAATGTAAGCAATTATTTTTTTACAGACAGAAATCAGATTTTACACCTTACATTGTTTACCTTTGTAAATTACATCCTTTCCACTTTTATACCAATTTATACCATGAAATATGTGGCTTATAAATTCAGATAATAAAGTGATGAACTATCACAAAATATTGTTCCTTACTTTAAGCTACCTTTAAGATTTAAAAAAAAAAGTGCAAACGTATTTTTATAACTTTTTTGCATTATTCTCAGACAGCTGGTACATGCAATCCAGTTTAAATTGTAGATTCTGGGATGTGATATCAGAATGATATCTGCTGTGATGCTACCAAGGAAATATTTGTGAGCCACATCCAAATTCTGAACACGTTTTCAGAGAGTTAGTTTTCTCCACAAACTTGTCGTAGCAAGAACATAAGAACATAGCACTGATTTTTTTTTTTTAAGTTATTTGCTAATAATTGTATCAACCTGAGAGGTCAGTGGACTGTTTCTTAGGCCTGGCTGCTTTTATCAATATCAACTGTATTTTTGCAGTTGAGGAAGCAAAAACTCTCAACAACATCATGAAATAGCTTTGCTTTTTCAATATGTGGGATAATCACTAGGTTTAGAAAATAATATATTATTTACTCAATTTTAAGTATGAAACAAATGTTGTTCATAGAATGTGACTTTTCAGCTCCGACTTAAACTGGTGATCCCACTGGAATTTCTAAAGGACCTTTCTCCTCTAGAAGCTGCCTTGAAAGCTGGGAATACACATTATTCTATAGGGTTTTGGTGGTGTTTTTAACAATCATCCCAGGGACCTGTTTACAGAATATTACATTTAAAGTATCTCTTTTTGCTTAGAAAAGCGAGGTACGTCTAGAGATAAGAGAAGAGATAGGGAAGCCAGATCTGTGATATCCTTCCTTGCATTTCTTAGTTATTCAAATTTTATGATAAAAAGCATATAAAAAAAATGAACAAAATGAACAAAGAATATATGAAAATTTCCATTAACTTTGAATATTTTCCTACTTTTCGTAAGTTCAACAGATCAAAAAAAAAAAAATTAAATATTTTATAGCTATGTACCTAATTCAGTAGTGTTTTCTAGTTGATGTTTTGGTCAGATAAAAGTGCACTGCTAATATTTGGGTTTGGTTTTTTTTTTTCCCTCACAGTTTTAATATGAATCCTTCTGGCATTGAGGACCTCAGGAAAACAATGGTGAGTTACAAAGCGTTGCCATCAGTGAGTGCCAGCTAATTGGTGCTTGACACAGTATAGGCTATTATTCTTGTTTAACCTCTTATAAGGAAATGTTGGGGGGGGGGTTGTTATTTTTTTGAAGTATTCAGAGAGATCCAGTTAGAAAATTACAGGCTTAATATAAATTTGGAAACGAAGAGTTTTACACTCAATATGTTGTATACTGCTGGTATGACGGAGAAGAAGGGAAAAATAAGATCTTTGTACAGAAAGTAAAAGGAAAACTCTTGCTTTGGGGTATTCAAAATGTCTCTAGAGAAATAATAGTGAGGTGAGGAACTCTGCATTAGGCAGTGATGTGTTAATTGACCTAACAGGAGTTTCCTGTCACTATAGTTGAAGACTTGAAGACAGTCTTTATATGGTAAATCATAATGGAAGTAATGAACTGATGTATGATAGGATTAATAATACAAATAATAAATGAACAGCCTCTTAGGAAACATTAAAAACAGAAATACTAGCATTTATTATTCAAAATACTATTTTGACTCTAAAAGTTCTTAGACTAAATTATGTACGAAGACCAAAAAAATCCACAGATTTCCTACACAGTGTCTTTATTTGAAGGAAAATGTGGTCTTACTGGAATTTATTCTGTAAATAGATGAAATCTTTAATAGTGGGTTTGTTTTCAATCTTTAAAATATATAGAAAACAATTTTCACAAGCAAATAGGACTTTGTACTGTTTGTTTTTTGCTGGTTTATGTAAATGACTTGTAAGAACATTTGATGTTATTGTAAATGCCCAAGTTTTTATGATGTAAGTAACTGGTGGGAGATGTCAGAGTATATGAAGGCTGTCTTTGATCAGATAGTAAACTGAATTCTACCAGGCAGTTACTTAATCTCTGACAAAAAGCGACATCAAAAAAATTGATTTAACTTAGCAGCTATTGTCTGTAAAGTAACCATAATTACAGTTTCTATGTGCTTACAAATGTAGTTCGGCAAATCATGTAATTTATTGCTGGTGAAACCATCAATTTAATTCTTTTAAGAAATAAGATGTGAATTGTTTTATTTAAAGGATTTAAAGGTGATAAAAGAAACCCTTGATGATTTTTCTTTTGGAATACCAGCTATCCTAAATGTCAGTTGTAGGATTATGAGGTGGTGCTCGTTTAATACGAAATACAAATTAGGAAGAGAAGAAACTATATCTCAACCATAGTTTTGAATGAAACCATTTGAATATTTTTTTTTTTTAATGTTCAAGATTGCTTTCTAAGGTGTTTGAAGTAATTTATTATTAGGTTCTGCAATAATAGCCCTCACCAAGTTACTATATTTCTTCCTTGTGCATCACATTTAGTAATTATGTTTGTATGTCTTCTGCTCTGGTGCCAACACCTGTCTCTGAAAGCAGTGTTTAAATGGGAGCAGTAGCCAGTTGAAAGGGCAGCGTGAGCTCTTTAAGGCCTAATTAAGAACTGAAAAGAAGATGAAGTGAGTAGGACAAAAGATGTGAAAGTAGCTTAGATGATATTCCCAGAGCAGAATTCCTCATTAGAACAATAAAGAGATGATCAGAGATTGCCAGGCCTTCGTTTTATCTAATTCCATTTCCTCTGGCTGTCAGTGTGTACCCAATAGTATTTTGTGGCTGAGACAATCATCCTTTGCTTAGTTCATTATTTAAAAACCTTTTTGTTCTTAATTCATTATAAGGTTAATGTTTTGTATTAAAATTTTAGTACCTGTTTTGTAAAGATATAATTGTTCCCTGTCCATCTAAGTATCACTTCCTTGCTCAGACTGAACATTTAAAATCATCTTAACTTTAACAATATTTATTTCTAAGTACTAATAGGCTTTAGCTAGAATTTTCTGTAATTAATGTGATAGGTTATTCCTCCCAAAGATCTATAGAGCATATGTATGACAGAACATCTTTAAAGCATATGTATTGCACACAATTTTCCAGTAAACTTCATGTAATAATTAAAGACATCATTGCATCTTAATTCCTGTTCCTTTGCCAAATCAGAAAATTAGGAAAGCCCTATATTTTAGACATGGTAGTGTTAATGGTATCTTTAGTACTCTAAAGATACTTTCTTCTTGTAGAAGAATATGTACTATACAATATAATGTCCACAAAGTGAATTTATTTTCTCTTGTTTACTTGTTGAAGTCAATTACTAACCAATTTGTAAATTTCCTCAAGTTAGACCTTGTAATAAAGTGGGAGTTATTGATCACTTACAATATTATAACTTGATAATATAGTTCAAAATACTGAATACTCATACATAAACATTGACATTTGACATTAAATATCTCAGATGTAGTGAGAAACACTTAAAAACACTTATTTTCAGGATGTGCTATTAGAATATAATTGATGGAGAGAGGCTGATTGATCTGTCGTGCTTCAGCCTATTTGCAGTGCCCCATCACTTTTAATTAGGTTTATTTGAAAACTTCGGCCACCTGCATATTTTAATTATTCAGCATATGCCAATGTGTAAATATGGAGCTGTATGGAAAGAAAAGGAATGGAAAGGAATGAAGCGCGGAAAAGGAATGAATGAATATGACATTATTATGTGCTGTGCAAGCTTTATCATTTTTAATGACAAGTTTCTACTGTAAACAAAAGCTTTCTTGTGTTCTTTTGCCCTGTTAGAGGTGCAAGATTTGAGAGCTTATATTATTTTACTTTGTTAGAGGTTCCATATCTTTTAAATGTCTCCATTTCTGAATCAGATAAAACTTGCTGCTTTGCATGTCTAAAAGGACTAATACTTCAACTCTCCCCATCTTTTTCTCAGTTAAACATTTCCAAATATTTAATAACCTGGTTAGTTAAGGTCACAGCTGATTCTTCTTGACACACAATATGATGTTTGAGTTCATAGTATTCTGGATCACACATTGCCCTTTATGAAGGGCACTGATTTGTCCATCTCTGTTAATACTTGCACTTACTGAATCATCAGAAATCATTACAGAAACAATTCTGTTTTCTCTGCTGCTTAATTCTGGGCCCCTCCTCTTTTAGTAGTGCTTATTTTTAAGAGCTTTGGTGCAAATAAGACGCAGCCTTTTAACTTCACCTGAAATTGAAAGTTTTATTATATTATTCAGATATAACGGAGAACCACTGACGACTAAAAACAGAATATGAAAGTCAGATGAGGGCTGATGTTATTTAAAGCTAAGTAAATGTTTTGCTTAGGTATGCTCAAAAGGCAAGAAATCAGGAAAGTTACAGTAAGACCTGAACTCTCAGGGCTTTCTCTTGTTCTGCTGTAATTAAGGCTACTACAGTCAGTTTCCCAAAGTGGGCCTGCCGACTGTTGTTGTGGTTACTGCTCATAGGGTCGTTAATTGTGTATACATCTCTCTGAGAACAGTATTTTTGTTCTAAGATGACAATGTGGGAAATTAAACAGAGTAACCTCTCTCCGTTTTTTTCTGCTCCAGTGGGGGTATTGGAGGGAGAAGCTCTAGAGCAAGTGGGGGGTATGTTGTCTAAGAGACGTTGCTTTTGTCAAGAGGTTCACATGAGAAACATGAAAAGCGATAACCCATCAACTTGTTCAAAGCACTCAACTATTCAATAAAATCTGATGTGTTTTTTTTTTAAAAAAACTTATCTGTAGGATGGAAATCCTTTCGACGCCACTGCAGGATACCGTAATCTCACTTATGAAGAGGTTTTGCAGGAGCTGGTGAAGCATAAAGAGCAACTTAAGAAGAAGGACACTCATATTCGTGAACTCGAGGATTACATTGATAATCTTCTTGTACGAGTGATGGAAGAAACCCCCAGTATTCTCAGAGTGCCATATGAACCTTCTCGAAAAGCTGGCAAATTTTCCAAAAGTTAAGACGGTGACTCTTGATGGTACTTTCTGATGAATAGGTTAATGAAAGGAAGTCACACTTCAACATTTTGACTTCTCTCCATTCCTTGTCTCCTAAGAAATTCCAGGAGTCAGGGGAGGACAGGATGATGGCGTGGGGTTTTTTTTTGTTTGTTTTTTACTCTGAACACTAGCAGGGGCTGCCAAAAGTAATATTCTGTTAGATTACCTAAACAACTTTTTTTTTTCTTTTTGAAAACACTTTTAGGTACAGAATACATACAGTACAGTAAATAATACACATTAAATATGTCCATGAAGTTTATATAATAGCTTAGTGTTCGCCACGTGGCAGTTTCAGTTGGGAAATCTGTGCTGTTATGAATGTTTTCTTGGATGATTATTGGTATTTTGCAAATATATCAATCCTGGTATTACAGCATGCCCTCAAGACCACTGTTTCCAAGCCAGTGCAGTCGCTTTACTAAACCTAAGTGTGGTTTGTTGCAATGGAATGTAGTTTGTTCCACACATACTAGAGGAAAACAGTGATGCACAATCTTTGCAGAGTAAATGCTGTATTCTATACAATGTGCTTTTTGTACAACAAGGTAAAAAAAATACCATACCATTTCAGTAATGGCACACGCTGGAATCTGTTCTTTTACACTTAAATGCTGAATTTTGTGTTTAATGATTGATTGAACTTTGGTAGTGAGCTCATATCATAAGGTTGTTTTGAGGATCTTTTTGTATGAAGTTATTGCATGCCTTTTTATATGTTAAAGTGCTTTGAACAGTGTTAATAAATTTGGAGGTAGGACTGGAGAATATGGATAAAGATATGAATACCTTGTTCAGTCAAAGTCTACTGCAGTGAAAATGTAGGAGAAATGAACAGGCTGACTTAAGTAGACATGATAATTAAAAAAATACAGAACTGTCTTAATTTAAGGTTGAGTTTTACATGATATATATTTGTCAGGTTTTTTAAATCTTATGACAACAAAGTATATGCCTTTAGAAATAGGGTATGTTGCTTAAACACATATAGAGTACTTAGAAAGGCTTTTGAGTAGAAAAAAAAATTGTAATCCTTGTAAGTCAGATTTCATTGAGGCAAATGAAAGAAGAGTGTAGTAAATGTCTTCCTGATCGTTTATGTAAAATTACATATGAAGAAGGTATCTGTTATTCAATGAATTGGCAAAATATAGTGAATATATAATGGGAAGGTACTGTAGGAGAAGAATCCTCACATTATTAACCTAAAGAGATTTTAATTTTAACTTCCTTCGTACGAGTCTCAAACGGATTGTCTGTTGCTGTGAAATAGTAAGATGGTATTAAAAAAATACAGAGAATATTTTAGATTTGGATTTAAGAAAAATTACTGTCTTCTCCTCCTCCTCTTCTTTTTCTATACCTGCTCTATTTTTTTCTTACAGCACCATGTAATGGCTGTTGCTGAGGAGGAAAAAAAGCTTGATATTAAATTCATATTTTTGTTGTTGTTGTTAAAGACCTAAATATGTTTTTATTTTTAAATATACAAAAATAATAATATCTTGGAAGATTGATTAATCGATCTGAAAAAGTTTTACTATCTGAATGCTTTTGACAATGTTATTGTTGTGTGACAGTACAGAATTATTCTTGTTAGAAAAAAACATTTCTCTGTACACTTCTAAGATTTATTTTACTACTTTTTTTTTGCTTTTTCTTCCTCTTCTTTTTATTTTCTTTTTTTTTTTTTTTTTTTTTAAGGAACTACCTCCCATCCCCCTAGCGCTGTGTCCCTAAAATTTGTGCAGTTTGAGTGTTCCCAGCCCAGCACTGGGATCCCTTTCACGTAGATGGTCGTGCCTGGATGGGGCTGAGTGATTGAAGCCCTCCCTGATCTTAGTGCTCTGCATTTAGACATTTCTAGCACAGAATCGGGCCCACTTCATCAGGTAGTCTCTCTTTTGACAACCAACCTAAGGATTTATCGCCTTCGGTACCTCATAAACCACATGAATGTTCTTTTGACCCACTTAAGATCTAAATGACTGTAAATTTGTTGTAATATATTCCAAGTGCCAAAGGTTATGTACTAAGTTATGGTACGTTTACTGTTGGAAGTTAGGTTTTTGCACTCAATTAGATTTTAATTTTCTAATTACACCAAGATGTATTTCAGTTACTCAGTATTTCCATAAAAAGTTCTTAAACATTTTCAAATGTTTGGCCGAAGCAAGTGGTTTTTCTCCTATTGTTAATGGGGAAGTGTTGTGCAATTGTTTTGAATTCCACAGTTGTTTTCAAACTAACTGGTCCGAGGCCATCTCTGGTATCTGCAATGATTAAATCACACACACACCAATGGGGTTTAACTAAAGTCAACTAACCAGAGAGTATGTGCCAATGGCTTTTCACTCGCAAGCCAACTTATAATTATTAAAATGAAACTCAACTATATTTAGCACCTCTGAAATCACTTCTTTTAGAATGTAAATGTAGAATATCAAACTGCATAATTGACTAAAAGCAGATCGTTTGACATATTTGCATACCAAGAACGATAAGCAGATTAAAGGTAGCGAAAAGATCAATTTTTGTGCATTAGTGAAGACATTTAGTGAAGCTTTGAATGTGTGCTATCTAGTCTTTATCTGATCTGTAAGTGAATAAAAGCACCTTTTGTTTCTAACAGTTTATCAAGAAAGAGGGGAGAACGACAAATGCAATTTAGGAAAAGGCAAAGTTACTGAGAGAGGCAGAACAGGACACTTACAACTGTGAAAATATTTTTATAGAGTTCTCATAGCTAAAGATATAGGCCGCTTTTGGAGTAATTTTGGAAAGATTACATGCACGTCATTTTCTGCTTAGAATGAAAATTTTAATGTTTTTCTATATTTTGAGATTATTTTTGGAAAGCATCTTCACCTCACTTGTATTTTTTGAACTATGCAGCTTTCAAATGAAAGCATTTCATATGAAGTGATTCATATGTTGAAAACAAAGAAAGTTCTGTTTCTCCCACAGGATAAAATTGTAACCTTTTTTGCAGATCATTTTAAAACCACAATAACTTGCCACTTAAGATCAATCTGTCTTGCCCTTTCAAACCCATGGATGAAAATTTTGGACATCTCCACATTCTTTTTTATTTTTTTCTCTCAAAAATTTGTGCAAGAGTTGATCCATGCACACACAATACTTTGAAGTGATCCTGTGAAACATATCCTCTGCTTATAGCCATGTACTTTACTTGCTTTAAAAAACAAATAGTAAGGCCATACTTCAGTGTTGTAAGTAACCAATTTCAACTTTCTGCCATTCAAGAAGGATGTTTAATATTTATATGTTACCTCTTGCCGCTGTATTTTGCGTTTAGCTTGGTTTGCCACCTACTAATGAATGTAGCATTCTCCCTAGATTATACATAACTACAGTTATTGCTGTTGGCAATTTGTAATTTTCCAGCTGTGAAAATGTTGCCTTGCATTTGGAAAGGTTTTGTGATTTGGGGACCTAATGAAAGTCATGCTCATTAGGTACGGGTCTGCATTTCTTTCTGTACAGGATGCCCTTTCTTAGATGCATCTTACAAGAAACAGAATTGCTGTCTTAATATGTTTACTGCTGCACTGGAGGTTTATTTCCACTTCCAGCTTTAAAGAGAAATTATTTGTCTAACATCAAGTATGTAAAGTAAGCTCATGCTTTTTTTTGCTCTTTCTGTATCCATTACTGTTGTAGCTGTGATAGAGGCGTTAGCTGTGGGCTTAAAATGGTGATATTTAAAGCATGTTGACTAACTTCCTCGCTTTGAAGTACATGGTGAAGGATTATAGCGTTGCTGTGTTGATGATGCTAGATTTAAGGGTCTGTCAGCACTTTCGCTATGAAACCCTATTTTCAGGGATTTATAACTTCGAAATGTAGATACAGTCACTGGAAGTATTTAATATGCAATAGGTAGCACTTTAATCTGTTCATGAAGGGTTTTGAGATTTGTTTCTTGTTGAAAAAGTCATGGTTTCCTAAAGCATGGTGGGCATTTGCTTTATCTTTTATAATTTGTACGTTGAAGAATCCACTGTATGGTACAAATGGTAGAGCCATCCCTATTCATCTTATAAGCTTCCAGATGCCTTGTATTACAATGTACTATAAAAAGCTGAAGATCCAGGTTATATAAGAAGTCTGTAAAAGATACAAACATTGCTTATAACTTAAGGGTTGATTTCGTCTTGTGCAATCAATGGTAGTTTGTCTACATTTAATAATGGTACAGAATCACAACTATATGCACATGTGAGAACTATAAACTTAGAATGCATGAAAAACTTTATTTTTGTTTCATTATTAGAGCTTCAACTCCTTTAATTTGATTACAATGTTATCTTAATATTTTAATTTCTGTTCATTAAATAAATATTGCATGTCTAACACTAATAAAGCACCACGATGCACTACTGCAGTATTTTCTTGAATTGTGACATTAATCTGTGTTATGCAAAGCATGTCACTCCTAAACTCCACTGAGGTATGTAAGAGCCATGCTTTAAGATTTTCAGACCACAGAGAGAGGTATTTCCTTAAAGACCACTCTAAATGAATATCCCAGCTGTTTGCAGGGTAGCCATTAAGGGAAATCTCTTTCAGTAGTGTCCAAAACTTACAATTAGTGATAAAAATGGCATGTTCTTACTGTGCTAATACATATGTCTTTTTTTTTTTTTTTTTAATATGACAACTGCAGTCTTTTTAAATGTCCCTTCCTCCAATTCTGTGGTTGTGTAAATATTACCAGGGGATCTTTGGCACTGCAGGTCAGAGTGGCATTCGGCGTGAGGATAAACACTCTGCAAATTTTGATATGAAAAATATGTTGCATATTTCTCTTCCTACTTGAGGGGGTAAAACTCAGCCAGAGCAACACAGAACTGGGACCTCCTTCCCCTCCTCCCTGCCCCTCAGGTATTTTTTTCAATGCTCCCACAAGTTTTTCAACACAGTTTTCTCAGCAAAAAACTGCTTTTGCCTGTCCTCTTTCCCTCTTCCTTGAGGCAGCAAAGGCTGTCCCCTGGCAATAGTAGTTTTTCTGGGTGCTAAGGGGTCACAAAGAGTGGTCCTGACTCAGAAGAAGACCTTTGTGAGTAGTTCACCCAGTTACCCAGAGGCTTGAATTTCACTGGGATGCGATTCCTTTCCTTGGTGACTAGGTCCTTCATGGGTTCAAGGTCTAGAAAGGCTTCTTCTCACTGAGGTGTCCATGAAACGTGGTGGTTACTGGAAATAGTCAATTTTTGAGATATGCATGGACTTACACATGCTTTGCTATGCAGGTTTCCATCAGCTGTTTCACCCTGTGTTTCACTGACTGCAACTGTCCTGAGGGGTGAGTAGATGAGGAACGAGGACAGCCCGATGCTGCATATTAAATAGGAGCTTCCATCTGTAATTCACATCTGGTAACTTTAATCTCAGTTCCTATGCCCATTTGAAAATGGAGCCAGTGCAATTTCCCTTCCTCAGAGGCATAATGGTTGTTAGGCGATGCCAAGGGTAATTCTACTGACAATGTAAAGAGCCCAGCTTGATTAAATAGCTTCCAGTTTCCCCAGCACAGAATTGGCTTTGAGTTTTCATTATTTACCATCTCAACCCCCTAATAAAGGTTTTCAGTGATTTTTAAATATAGTTTGTAATTTAAAGAGCTATTGAAAGATGTAAACTAGAGGCATCATTAAGGGCAATTCTCTGTCCAGTTACACTTATTAAAGTTAATTCTTTATGGAACCATTACAGAGTAAAAATCAGAATTTCATTTCCATATTTTAAGCTGTTTAATTTGTTTTTCTGGGAGTGTTGTGCAGCTCTGGGTCCCGTTGCCTTTCTGTGTGACACTGGGCACGGGAGTAAAATTATAAATGACGATGATGATGAAATCAAATCCCGCCTGTTATTCTGCATTAATGAATTAAATGTTGGGTTGTTTTGCTGGATTATTTTGTAATGGTGCCATTAGATAATCTGCTAAAGGAAACTGTTTTCTCTTGTCTGTAGTGCCTACTGAGCAATGCTGATAGCAGCATTGCCACACCACGGGCAGCCCAATCTGAAAACTGTGTGGCATTGTGTGATCTGTGTGATGTTTATATAAATATCAGTATATCCAATGCTGGAAGCCAGTGGCTAGAACATGGAGATTATTGCAATGTGTTTTTACAGCATTTAGTAACACAGATCAGTCTTTGATAAATGGATGGTGATTTAGGACAGAAAATCCAGATTTAGCCTCTGAGGCTAAATACTGACATGTTTGTTCTTTAAAAGTAAGCAGGTTTGGGGGACACGCAGCATTTAAACGAAGGCAGATATTCAAAATGGGGAAAGACTTCCTGGGATGGTCTTTTGTTTCAGCCTTAATGGTGTCTGCCACGAGACACGGAGGGAATGAGGGAGGAATGCCATGTTGGGATCCTCCACGGAAGTCAATAGGGTGAGGATAGGATGACAGCGTGTGCCAGGTTCTTTTTATCATCAGAAAAATTAACACAGCATCCTTCCCTAGCAGGATCAGGAAAAAAAAAAAAAAAAAAACCAACCCAGAAAAGTATGAGTTTAAGAGAAGGCTTAGTTCCCGTGGTGTGAGGTGCCAGGCAGATGCCAGCGTCACCCCTGCTCCTGTAGTCCCTCAGATATTGGGGTATTAACTTCAGGGATTAAACGAGCCACTTTTCCTGTGAAAGTTAGGAGGTATCTGCAGCACGTGGCTGGCCAGATTGCCTCACTTGTTGCTCAAAGTAGGTGTCTGGCTCTGGGAATCAAATAAACCACCAAAATGTGTCACGTCGCCTCCTTCTCTAAATGATTCATTCGGGGCCTTTTCAGGTGAGGAATGTCTCCTTCTCCGATAACTCGCTGCTTACATTATGAATTCCTTGAAAACTGACTCCCTGAGACATCTTTGTGGGAGACATCAAGGGGTCTCAATTTAAATTTAATGAATATTATGTAATTTGCCAAGGACTTCTATAATGAAATAAGAAAATCTGCTTTGCTGAGGCCAGAACTTTGTCCAAATAATGGCAGCTTCACGGCAGCTTTTAAATAGCTGCTTTAAAAGCAGCTGCTGACTCTCCAGCTATGAATATTTTCTATTTCCTAATAAAATGTTTTCCCCATTAAAGCAGCTTATTTAATTAACTTATAATTAATATCTTAAATACGCTTATGTTTTGATAATTGTAGATTACTTAGCACTTACTTTTAAGGAACACTGAAGCACAAAATGTAAAATATCAGGATCTTTTTAAAGAGAAAATCTTGCCTTGTGCATAGCAATTGCATTTGGATAAGCGTTTTTCAATATACTATTTTTAAGAAGTTTTAACATGCTTTAAACTAAGCATGTTTTAAACTAAATCATTAAACATGTATAAAATAAACAATCTAAAGTTTATAGTTTTAATTCCTTTATAGAGATGTGCTCCAATATTTTATAGGTATGATTCAAAGCTGCCACATTTACATATTTTAAGTTGTAAGGTAATATTGTAATATTCCCTATTATTTTTTTCCAAAATATAGAGAGATGAGGTATCTGATGTAATCTTTGGCGTAATGTAGAAGTTAAAAATGAGCTCTGGGAGAATTAAGGTTTTCCTAGAAAATTGTACAAGCCTGTTTGTTGGATTTCAGTGCAACTACACTTGAGTGTAGCCTCCAACACTCCTTTATCCAACAGGCTAAAATCTTTTCTTTTCTTTATAAAGCAGAGGACAGGACTCAGATATCAAGAGGAAAATGCTGACACGTAGGAGAAGTGCTCTTGAATTTTTTGTGTGCGAGAAGCACCAATATCAAGTTAATGTATTTCCAGGGTCAGATATAGAAAACTTCCTATTTCTTATGTTTTCACATTTAAAAACTTGTATTTATATAAGAGATACTTATCTCTTTCTTTATTGTTAAAGGCCAGGTTATTGTTGGCTACAATAGAGGTAACAGTTCACTTGATTAATGTTACTGCTCTTTGGGACCCTCTCCTAATTGTCCTCCTCATAATCCACACACAGAATACTGTGAAATAGTGTCAATTTTAAGTTGGGACACTAAATGAAAGGGCCATCCAACAGTAGTGAGGAGAAATAAAATAACCCCAATTAAAAGCAAAAGAATTATATGATCTGAATTAAGATTCAGATGGTAGATACTGAAGAGTATTTTTTTAAAAGTATTTTTATTATAACCCTCCAGTGTAATTGCTTTGTGAAAAAACCTCACCCTTCATATTTGATGGTGTAAACTTTATTAGCTCTTTATAAACCAAATATTCAATTAAAGACTTGTGCTTAACCTTTGTTTCATCAGACATGATTTCAGACATTTTGATTTCAACGTTTTTGTTGCTGGAGTTGATCATGACAAAGTTATATTTACTAATGGGGTCTGAGCTATTCTTTTATCTGTTCCATGATTTTCTGTGTCATTTTAAGTTCTGAGCATTTCACCACAGTCTATTTAGAGCATTATTTAAAACTTGTTCCAGTTCTCTTCATTCTTAAGCACGCTGATGTGCTAAACTACTCCAGAAACCAGCTTAGCTCTCTCCATATTTGGAGGCTGTTCCTCTTCTTTGCTCTTGGGCTGTTTTGGATGGGGACTTTCTTCTAAAGTAACACATGAAATATGTGTCGAGAGATGACTGCCAGAACTGGGATCAAAGCAAGATTCTGAAGGGCTCACTGGAAAACTATCTTGAACTTTGGAAGGAAGACTCAAAGCCACAGTCTAAATAGAGGAAAACGTAGCGAAATAAACTTCACGATGAGAATAGTTCTTGAGCACAGGTGTGGGAGGGTGTCCCTTTTGTCTTAGGGGAAAGGAAGAAAATCAGCAGACAAATTTCCCAATGCATCCCAATCAGGATGTGTTGGTCAGGGTGTTTTATATCTGCAAGCCCACAAAGCTTTGCAGTTCCTGTTTGGGCTTACTACACACAAGTGTATTAGCTGAAGAGCATCCAAAATAAAAGGTAGCGTTTGTTGATAATCTCCTGTGGGACATCATTAACTTGTCTGAGCAGTTGCCAACGTTGGGGATGGTTTCTGTTAAATACATTCAGTGTCTGTCTCATCTAACTTAAAAATAGGAGAATATTCAGCTTCGACTCATTAGTTACAGGCAGCTCATCTGAAGAGAGGAAGCTGCATTTTTTCCTGTATCCAAGAAACATGTAGACTTGGGAGAGACAGCTGCTGTAGCTGAGTAAGTAGATAGATACCTGTACTTTGCAGTTGAATATGTGTTTTAAAAAAGCTAGTGTTGAAGAAAAGAGAGGAGTTCTGTGCAAAACCGAACCAAAACCCCTCAGAGAATCGCAGGATCTTTCAAACTCCCAATATTTTAAGGTTCAGAAGGTTCAGAAATAAAGAAGTAGGAGACAAGCATTCAGCAGTTATGGTCTTTAGCAACTGGGAGATGTGTGTTTAGGTAAAAAGTGGAATGTTTGTTTTAGAAGGAGAGGAAGACAGTTTTTTGATGGTTACTGTACCAAAGATTTATCAGATGCTAATATATAAGGTCGCTGTAGGAGGGAACAGCATCTCCCTCAGAATATAAAAGGTGAGGAATGAGCCTGTTGGGTTTCCCTGTGATAGGCATGAGAAGCAATAACTGAGTCCTCACAGGAGGCAATAACTGACTGGCTGCAGTAAACATCTCCCTTCAGGAGCGTGCTAGATGCTGTGAACACAAATAGGAACAGATTTCTCAGATTTTCCTAGTGCCTGGAATAAGTACACAAATTTTCCTCCAAAGTAAATTTCTTGAATTACAATGCCTCTGTATTCTTTTATTTATTTGTTACCCAAAGGACAATTAGCAGATACACAAAATATTTAATCTTTCACTGCTTTGCTTGATTCCTCCTTTGACTTGTCTTCGAAAGGAAAATAGTGGCTTTTAGTTTGACAAAAGCCTAATGGAGTCAATGCTGTGTTCAAAGACTGCCAACAAAGGAGTGATGCAGTTATGAAGGAGATGTATTAGCCAGGTAGAGTTCTTTTTACGAAGGAAATCTTTCCGTGACGTGGTGATCTTCTGGCAGGAGCAATTGTGGTGTCCTGAGAAACATCCTTCCCTCAATACCTCCCCATGCAGAGCAGCTTGAGAACTTGCTTGGGAAGAGTTACTCGTGTAATACTGGCCTGTTGAAATAACCCCTCTCTGCAACCCCGAACACAAAGCAATGCTATTTTTGGAGTATTTCAGAAGGCAATGCTTTTCCTTTAAAGAGACTGAGGGATAAGATCACAACTTGTTATAAATTTTTGGGGGTAAATTTTTTCAGCTACCCTGGTAGCTGGTACTGGGACAGCTGACTCGGTGTCTGGAAACCTTGAAGCACGTTGGTTGTAGCCCTTTTGGTTTGCACAGATCTCAGCCTTGGAGAGATCCAGTTTGGATTATTGTTATCCTTTGGCTGCAGCACCCAATGGAACCCCCGTATATTATATCGGTTTGTGTCTCTCAACTGCTGGACGTTAATTATTTAGATATTGGAAAACTGAACCTCCCCTGCTTCCCACAGGTATAAAATGTGTTTATTTTAAATGTGGCCCTGGGGTTTACACTGTCTGTTGCTGCCTGTGAAAAAAGCTGGCAGCATATCTGCTAAAATAACATGAATCTCTTGTTCTCAGACTACTTCTTGTGAGCAGCAAAACTCAGGAAACTCACTTTTTTTTTTCTTTTTTGTCTCTGGGCCCGCGGTAAGTAGAAAGTTGTGGAATTCTCAATGAGTGCAATTATTTATTCTTTTTACTTTGACATTAATGCCAAATGTTGGCATTATATTGCATCAAAATGAACTTAAAAGGCCACTAAATTTCAATATTAGCAGTTATTCCCACTTTGCACTGGTTTTAATGTCTGTCTTAGATCTAGGGCAGTGGATGGTTACCACACCTGTTTTCAAAGTAGCAATTAGCTTTGCTGACATAGAGGAAAATTTAGAGTTGAGTATAAATCCTGGTCGCTAGGAAGGAAATATTTTGGCTTGTCTTATGGTAAAGTTACACAAAAAATAACGTGTTTGTAACCCAGGATTTTTGTGAGACAGCGGTAGCATCAGTCTGTTTCTTTCTGAGACCTTTTCTTCCCCTGGCACACAGCTAAGCAGTCGTAAGTCATTGATTTACACAGCTTCAGTTCTGAATATAAGCTATTGAAATACTTTCTCACATGTTGGTGCACCTGTACTTTCAATTTGGCTTCAAATCAGTACAGAGCACGTGCATTTTGGCAAGTTGTAAAAATTAGTTGAAGAATAATAATAAATAAAATGGCATACTGCCCAAGCACGTTGTTTTTTTTTTTCTTTACTAATATAATTGCTCATTGAACGTATTTTCCAGATACAGTTCTGTATATTTAAGTATGTATCTGAATAACTGCACTTTTAAATTCAAGAGTCAAGTAGCTACTTTGTATGCCGCGCTTATCTTAAAATAGAGTTTGATTTAAAACATTTATCTTCCCTGGTATCATCTTCCATGTCAAAGCACATTTAAATCCCTCTCTGTTCCTAATATTGCTCGTGTTTAAAATGGTATCCGAGTACAGAAAAGTTTGATGAGCACTCTGTTGTTTGCCCGCTTTGTAGTTATTAGCTGCTCTGCCATTGTTTTGAATATCACAGAAGTCGAGAAGGAGAAGCTTCAGCAGAGTAAACTTTTAAAAATTAAAACCAAGGTCAGACTCCAGGGTTAGCAACAGCAGAAGACTGCAATTTAAAATGCGTCCAATTATGCAAAATCATGTGTTGAGTTACAGCCTCAAGTCTCCGTTGGGATCTGTGAGGCTGCCGAGGTAAAAATATTGGAGGAATTTCAGGAGGGGTTTTTCTTTTGTTTCTCCCTTAATCTTGCCAGAGAATGATGCAATTCTGGTAGTGCTCATCGTTTTTAGACGAGTAACTCCGAAGGAAAGCTCTTATTCCAGGAATGTGTAGTAGGTGCATCACTTTGGTAAAGGCAGCAGAACCAGCACAAGACTTTGGGGACTTTTGGCACCTTGTCACATTTTATTGATTTTCAGAGGCAGAACATTCAGGCAAAGTCTCTGAGTCTAGAAATAAATCAGTCGAGGGACAGCAAGTGACCTGCTAAAGAAGAGCAGATTTTACTGTTTATATTCTTAATATTTAAACCAAACAGCATCACATGGCAGTGGTTTTGTACCAAGATTTTAACTTTTCCTTATCCTTAGTTTATCTTTTCCAACAGGTAGATAATTGGAACACATCAGCACACAGTGGTGCCAAATGGTGGCTTCCAGAAAGGCTGGAATGGAAAGGTCAGACTCAGTTTACTTGGATGATTTATGCAGAAGTTAGGATATTTAATTTGCCAAAAAACCTCTACTTCTCTTTTCTGGGGGAAAGTAAAACTTCATGTGCTGTTCTTTCAAAGTACTTATCCCCAAGCCAAAACACTGTAGAGATATTTTGTAGTCTTCTTACTTCAGAAAACATCAAAACTTACCACCATTACATTTTCTCAATTTCTCTGTGAATCTGAGGTATACAGTTTCATAATTTTGATGGTTTGTATGAAAGCATTCTTAATAAGAGAAACAGACAGATTATGTTCAGTAAAAACAGAAACACGGTTCTGAATATGTTTAAACAAGTTTTTGCATTGATAAACAAGACTACTGTTGGGTTTTTTTTTAATCACACAGACACAAAAAAGTCATCAGTACTTACTAAAGAATTTGAACAGTGCTCAGGGCAAGTTACAGCTGGATCCTCTTAAAAACCTCAATCTTTGCTAATAAATGACTCATAAAACTATTGTAGCTATGAAGCTTTTCAGAAATTTATATAATTAAAAGGGATTTTCACCATTTGAACAGATGTTAGGTTATTGTAAATATCTTCTTGTAATAGGAAGGGGGGAAAAAGTGTTGCTTTTGTGAAGCATTTCTCTTTCAAACAGACCAGAAATCGAGTTTCTAAACTGACAAATTTACTATGATAATTGTTCAAATGTTTTTGACAGTGATGCCTCCTACTAGGCAGGGCTAAGGCACCTGGAAGGAGAGTCATGCTTCTCTCTGTGTAATTAGCTGAGTATGTAGGAATTTGCTGTCCAATTAACTCTGTAACAGTTCGACTGAGCCAAACAGCCTTTTCTTTCCTTATGCAAAGAAAGTGTATGTATTTGTAAATATTATTCAAATTCCATTGAGTAAAGGAAGTAAATTCTAAACCCTAACTACTTTTGTCACCCTCTGGGATCTGCTCTCATCCTTTGATGTTGTTTAGCCCCCAAGACATCTATCTCTTCTGCCTTCCACAGCTTGCAAGTGAAATCCTGTTTTAGGCAATTCCTCCCGTCAGGAGCTTTTCCTTCCCCTCCAGGATCTGCCCCATCAACAGCACTTTCCTCCACCACCTGCCCAGCAATCGGTGTCTGTGGGGAGTCAGGAGACTGTCTGGTGGGGAGTTAGGAAAAGCTGCCCCTGAGAAGACAGTGACACAGCCTTAGAGAGGAGAAAAAGCTGAATTTAAACATCTGTCTTCTTCATGTCCACTCTAAAAACAAGCAGTCTGTGCAATAAGGCCGTTAGCAAGTCTAACCAAAAAGGCTTTATTGTTTCTTCCTGACCAAACCTCTAGCAGGAAAAAAATTCCTAGTCTATTTTAAAAATATCTAGTGCCTGGGACGGGATGTCTTTTTTTACCAAGTGCTATAGGGACACTTTTATCGTAGAATGACTCGGGTTGGAAGGGACCTCAGATCACGGAGTTGAGCTCCCCATATCTTCAGACAACATCACCTTTCCAGGAAATCTGTGGTAATTAAACAGCTTCTTAACAGGGGTGTATCCAACTCTTGTGGTTTTGTATCTTAAAATGCAGAATTGAACTGGGTAACCTCTTTTAAGATATATAAAAAAAAAAAATCCCTTGCAATCCATTTTTCTTGTATGTTGTTCTATTTATGTTAACAGGACCACATTTGTGAGTCACGGGAATGGAATTAGGTCATCTTCTACTCAGCTGAATGGTCTGATAATATTGAATTCAAACTAACATTACAAAATTCCCCAGGCATGTGTAAAGGTAAGTATTGTCTCTATGCTGACATTAAAAGTGAACACTACTTCTAGGAATTCAAGAAAAAGCTTTTATTCAAGCTAGTATGGCCTATAATAACATGTAAAATGAAAATGTATAGGTTTATTCAGATAAAGCCAATAATATTCAAGCTCTATGAGCAGCAAATTTTTACTGAAGCAATAAGAAAAACCACAAACCATTTTTTAAATTATTATATTACTATATGATTATATATTCTCTAAGGGTCATGTTAGAAAGCATCAGCTTGTAAAGAGGATAAAACTGTATCTAAATATAATGTCAAATAAAGTTCCCATTGACAATGAGGGAGAAAAAAATTAAAAATCACTTAGGACCTATAAACAGATTTAGATGTAGAATAAAACATGTAATATTCAGTCTGTTGGTTATTTACTGATATTGGAGAGATAAAAATTATAATAAAATGGAATGCTGTAAAACACTTGGCAGAGAATTTAAAACGTTGCGATGTTACCATTAAATGTGTATTTACCCAAAAGCCAGAGGAGGTAAAGGGAGCTGGGTTGACAGAACTGAGGTAACATCTATTTGAACATAAGTGAGTAAGTAAATTCAGGAATCACTTTGGACAATCATATTCTGGTGTCCAGAAAAATCTCTGGATATAATGTAAATTAAGCAATGCATTCCTCACACTGGGGAAAATTATTGCAACTGGAATGGAAGCAAAATCAAGATTGTAGCACACTGAGAGGACCAAGGTTTCTCTGGCCCCATCTGGTAAGAATGGAGATGTGCAATTAGAGACTTATAATAAATCATAGAAAGACCAAGCAAGCAGTTCAAAGCTCATGTATCTTTTCTTATTCTGTACAACTTTTAATTCTGTGTTAGAAGAAGGTGCCTTTTTCTATGTGTTGTCACCCACTTCAAGAAACTACCTGTTCCAGGCCAGCATACTCAGAGACCTCCAAGAAGGAGCAGCTCTAAAGGCAACTTCAAGCTTGCCATAAAACTTCATACACAGATTGGTGCAGAAAGGATACATAAATGGGTCTATTCAATGAATGTAGAGGTTGAAAATACATGATAGTTTGGGTGGGTTTTTTTAATGGTGTGAAGAGATCCCAGGAAAGGTTAACCTTTTTCAAACAAACGTTTTAGTTACGCTCATTAAGCTCATCCAAGATGACCCAATACCTTTTTTTTCCAAAAAGGAAAATTCTATGAAATTCATCTCTTTTACCTAAATGTCAGAAATTCTCACCGTAAGATTAAATGAAAGCTAAAAGCCACAGAAAAAACCAAAATGTTTCTGCGAGCCAGGTTGAGTTGATTTAAACTGAAACAGTAGAAAGGAATTTAAATAATGTTAATAAACAAGCAGAACACCTTTAAGGCTGCTATGAGTTAAGTTTGCTAATATGTATGCTACAAAATATCTATTATTTAAACACTTCTACAGCTTTTTTTATATTTTTGCATTTATTATGGGTTGGATAATGATTGTATTCTCATTTGTGTAGAAATTATGATTTCAATGGATAAAAAAAATCTAGGAATTAATCTTGTTGATGCTACTGAAATAAATTGCCCTAAGTATGCTAGATATATAAGAAAACAATATAAATGCATCTAAATTCAATTATTTAACAAAGGGAATATTGTATTTCATTAGAAAATTGAATCAATTTACTTACATTCATCCTTATCCTTCATAATTTTGGAGATGATAGATTTCTTCCTCTTACACTGTATTGTTATACACAGACAGAAAGAAGAGAATAATCTCTCTTCCATTTTTCAATTCCTTTTTTGAATTGATTTTTTTTTCTGCTGCGAATGAACTAATTACTAATCAGAACTAGCAGAATAAACTGAGGGGGGGAAAAAAAGGTAGAAAAGGATAGTGTTGTTAAAACTTGGCTTAAGACTTCAAAAAACAGATACAGAGATTTACCCAGGACTTCAACTAGCTCAGTAGTTTGATTTTCCTCAAAATATAAGAAAACTTATGAATGTTTCTTAATTTCATATCGTTTAATAGATTATAGTAATATCAGAACTAACAAAAAATATTGTGAATTTATTGGAATGCAATAATTTTTAAAAGATTTTTTTAAAGCCAACTTTTAAAAATTATTTCTGTTCGTCAACACAGTTTATAGTGGGTAAATGGAAAAAACCCAAAGAATATTAAACTCAAGATACCTAATCCAGTTGTTGGGGAATTCTCTAATTGTTAGAGTCCAATTCAAAGTCTGCTCATGCTAAAATCAGAAGATCGAGCAGCTAAAAAAAAAGCTAAATGGAGAGAGAGATAAACCAAGTACGAGGAGGACGTGAACTGTGCTCTGATTTCCATACAAGCAAAATCACGGTTTTCTTCATCCTGAACGAAAATAAGTGAAAAGCATTTTATCTTGGTTTAAAAGAGTGGAATTTGACCACAGTACTGATGCTCATAAAACAGAAATTATTTTAAATCCTCACATTTTATCACGCATTTATCATTATTTAACCCCTCTGAACTCCCCTAAAGTAAGCTGATACAGGCTTAGGCTGTAACTTGTAACTTATGTTTGAAATCCCAAGTCACTGAACTGAAGCAAAACTCCTGGTTCAGAAAAGCACAATATTTTCACACAAAGAAAGCAAAACAAAAAGAACAAATCTCCTTTTGAAATAGACTTTATTATTTGGGTTTGCTGGACTTAGGGGTTTTTTCTAAGGGAGACTTAGGGTACTTAATGTACAAGAATTAAAAAATTGAGGATTTATTATGATACTTCAAGATATCATAAGGGCTTATGTAAACTGGAATTCCGCTTGCAATTGGTCTAGTTCCTTGGAGCTGTTTAAGCTAGAGAGACCTCATAAGTTTTACAGTCTAGGTTTTTATGAAGCATATTATCCTAAATGGGTCAATCTGAAAATCACCGTAGTAAGAGCTTGTTATATTTGGCTGGGATCTGCAATTGTTAGGAGTCAGGCCAAAATTCAGTGAAGTCATGGATTTTCGTCAAGTCAAGATAGATTAATACGGACTAGATCTGTCACACTTCAGCTAACAATGACCTTTCTTTACGTGTATGTGCATTCCCTTTCTGAATTCGATTACCAAGATATCTATTTCTTAAGCCCTACAAAGTACTTTTCTTGGGGAAAATACCTTGCCTGTCAATTTTTCAACCGGTGATTATAAGTAGTCATGGTAAATCCTGCAAACTACAGTGAGACTAATCCTGGAGAGAAATACCTGTGCAAGTATCAAGAGGACAGGTATCCAATTTTTCAAAAGAAATGCAAGTATATTTAAGTATTTAAATCACAGATGAATTTTGAAAAAGATGCACCAATAAGTTTAAGGAGTTTCTTTGCATTACTTTTCTTGAGAAACATTTGGGCTAATTTGCACCTGAATTTATCATCACATACAAAATTGCTGCAGTTAAGAAAATTGCTGTTTGATGTATAAAGGGGTGAATTGTTCTTCTGAAAGCAAGATATTATAGGGTTTGGCAGTTGTTATACTAGGTTTTATGAACTGTGAATGTTCTACAATGTTCTCCTGTACCTAGTGGGCTTGAACTGTTGATACATCTCTGAATGAATCTTGTAAACGGTGGTCCCGGGGGTGCACTCCAATTTTGGAACCTTTGTTGCGGCAAATGAAATAAAGGTTTTGATAATCAAGTAACACATAAGCTGGCTGCAGCATGTAAATTACACCACTTCTGTTTCTCTAGATTCACTTCACAAGTATTTGATTGGCACCACACGCTGTGTGTGTGGTTTCAGAGCTTTCTTACCTTCACTGGCGTCCTGGAAGACTTTTTTTCATTACACTGCAGATTATTCATTGCTGCAAGTGAATCTAAGGACAGTATTGAGGTGTTTAAGCTGGCATTTTGATTGACTGGGCCAAAATAATGTGGAGACTCCACTTTCTTCTGTAATTAAGATGTTTATGTATTTCCTTTTAAAAACAGAACCGATACCCACCTTTTTAAGATTTTATTTTAATGAAGATAAGGAGAGATTTGAATCCACATTAGTGATCAGAAGGCTGGGCCAAGCTGTAAGAAATTCAGGTTCTCTCTCCTTTTCTGTGTGAATGTATTAGGGTCCAGACCATCTGCTTTCGAGGAAGATGCTTTTGCTGCTGGCTCTCATGGTCCTGGGCACAGGGACACTCCTCCCGTGTAGCTACAGCTTTGCCAGCATCACAGAAAACACACAAAGAATGGGGCTGGGAATGGATCTCAGTTCTCTGATTCAGTAATAAGTATTTGGTGCCTTAAAGCTACAAGAGCTCTTGGTGAACGTCTGGTGTTAAAGGCAATGCCACTCATGGTTAGGCATAACGTTAGAGGTACTCGCTGAACTCTCACGGGGTGGTGGTGGAGCTGGGCTACAAACATTACAGAAAGTTTTGCTGTTGAAAAGGTAGGTGCACATGTGACTTGAGGAGCTGTACTTCTGTACCCCAGGGCCTACGCTTTATTCTTGTCTTGCTTTTTGTGCTCCCGTCCTTTGGCAGGTGATGGCTTTGGCGACTTGCCACGTGCAGAAAGCTGTAATGGAGAAGGAACCTGAACCAAAGCTGCCCGTCTTTCAAGCTAGTGATATAAGCAGAAAATCATCCTCTGAAGAGGATCAGGTTTGTTTGTAAATTATCCTCTCCGTGGCAGTTCCTAGGGGCTCCACAATGGAGAAGACTAAAAGGCTTAATTAGGACCCGCGGGTGTGACAAATCCAAGTAGGTGTGGTGAAAACCCACAAGTCCAAGAAGCCTGTAGGGACACTGACAACTGCCCTGGAGGGGTTACACCCTCACGGATTGGCAGAAGTCAAAAAAAAACCCCACAATGGAGATGTGCTCCACGAACTTAAGTCACCTGCCTCAGGAGTCCCAGTATGATAGTCACACGCTTTTCCCTTTCCTGCAAAATCTCTGCTCTGTCTGTCCGTCCATCGGATCCAGCTGTGGGCTCTGTGCTTCCACAGCAGCTGCTGAGGCATTAGGGCCAGTTCATCTCACTCGGATGTTGTAAAATAATTAGTTAACAAGTATGGAACATGTCGGATGCAAGGCTTCCAAGAGAAGCCTCTTGGAAATGAGTCTCTAAAGCGTGTCTCCTCTCGCTAATTGAGAGGGGGCAGGGAGAGAGCAAGAGAGATCATTTCAGCTCTTAACGTGAGTGCATCCTGTGGAAAAAAAACCAGATGTGAATAATAACCCTAATTCTGTTATTTCTCAGCTTTGGAGCATTTGACTTTTTATAAACTTTTATTCCTTACATTTCTTAATCTATAATTTGATGTAATTTTAAGATAAGGCTATTTTTCTACCGACAGTGGGAGAAGCGATGAACTCACTGTAAGGCAAGCGAAGGAGCTTACACCTCTGGAGAGTCACCCAAGAGTAAGTGACCTTATTAACGAATTTAAAAGTAATGACGCTGGTTCGTTGGTGTTCAACAGACGTCAGGGTGTCAGCAAGGTTGGGGAACTCATGATGTATGCTGTGGAACAGCCTGTTCTTACAGTTTTAAGAGACAGGAGCTGGCACGCATGTATTTGCCTCCAGGGCTTTCTGCCGGGGCGCTGTGCTTTGTCGGGCTCCCCCCAAACATCCAGCTCCTGTTCCTGGGGGACTCTTCCCTGCGTGGGGTGAAGGTGCAGCACCCAGTCGTGCTCCTCTGCATTCCAGGAGTGCTGCCCGAGCCCAGAATAGAAGCTCCTAACAACCAAAGGGGAGGACTTTGTTTGGTAAATCAAAGACAAGTAGTAGTTACTAAGCTGGGGGAAAATAGTTGTTTAGCAGTAGGTCTGTCCTGGAGCATTAAAAAAATATATATATATACACAACACACAGAGTTCATAGAGCGGGGTTTAGAAATTTGCATGGTTTAGATCACACTCTCTTCTTGACATCAAGAAATTCTGTGCAAGCCCAAGCAGCACTGACAAAAGCAGTGTTGCTCTGTAGCTCCTCTGATTGAAGGGGTCATAATTTGCCCTCAATTACCTTTAGTGAAGCACGGATCTAAACTAAATCCTTGGGGCCGACCCTCCTCAGATTTGCAAAAAGCTGAGATGAGCTCTGGCTTCAGCTCCCGTCTCACACTTTAATGGCAGCAACGTACCTTCTGAGTTTACCTGTGCATTTGCAGTTGGAGAGCTTCAGAAGATAAAAAGTTAATATGATATAAATTTAGGGCCGACATGCTTGCACTGTGAAGGCAGGTTAATCAGCCTTTTAACATCCTGTATTTCCCCTGGCAAGTAATGACATTATGCTTCAATCACATCAACCTTTTTTTAACACTGCCCTCCAGAAAGATTTGGGAAAGATAAACATTTCCCGTAACATTTTTTTTCCCCCCTGACTTGCATCAGCTATATATGATTTATCTTTTAATGTGTTAAGGCCAGCTCAGTGCTCCCTGCCCAAGATAATCTCTCATTGACTCCACCGAGAGATTTTCTCATGGCAAGAACATTAAACAGAGCACCGATTTGATTTTATTCTTAATGTGCTTCTGACAAATTTTTTAATTTTATATCTCCTTTTTAATTTTAATTTCTGTCTCAAAGATGCAGGAGAGATAATTTATTGCGATATATTTTCCACTATTGTTTCAGCCCTGCTTTAGCACCTGCCATGGATGATAGATGGCCTGGCTACTGGTGTCAATTATGGAAGTGCAAGTATTTCATTAGTCTTTCTAAAACATTGTCAGCCACAAATTACTTAATGGTTCCCAAAGTTAATAGGACGTTAACAGTATTATTGTTGCCACTTAAGGAATGTACAATTGAATGTAGGGCAGGTGTTTGCATCCCAGGTGTGTAATATGCTATGCACTGGTAGATAATAAAATATGCTTTGCTTCTAACTTTATTTATTATGGTGCTCTTTGTGCATAGACACTGATTAGAGTAATTTTTGAATGGTAGGATTGCTGATATCAATGATTTTTTCTTCATTCACACCAGCTCTTACAATATTTTCTGCTAACTTCAACTATTCATCACTTTTCCTACAAAGGCACTTTGACAGCAACTTGGGTTTGGAAATTTTTAAGAAATTTCTTTTTTGCTTAAGAAATGGAAAGCCTGCATAAACCTTGCCTTAATATTGTGGACTGTAGAAGGTAAAAAAGTTAGGACTGTGGAGACAGTCCTAAATTTTGTCATGTATTTGCTAACTTTAAATTCCAGTCTTGAAAATGCTTATATTCATGATTACCTTTAGTAACAAAAAAAGAACACATGAAATCAGTGCTCCTATTTTTGCTATTAAACATGTTTGAAAAAATGACATCCTAAATTAGGATGCTGTAAAGAAATTAGGTGTCCATTGGTAAAGTTCTTTTATTTTACTCATCATGGTAATTTCATAGTTAAATGCTGTGGTTGGAAAATATTTTTTGTTTACTCCTTGAGAAGTTTTGATATTTTTGTATGACTTCTGCATGAGCTTCGTTACAAAATGACATGAGACATGTAAAACGGTTCTCCTGATGATTTTATGGGGCTTTTGAACCCTTTTCCTCATTATGTGTAGTTACTGGCATGGAACCAATTGCAAGATCAAAAGGCAGTTTTGCTTATGGTATGTGTTATGAAGCACAGGAACCTTGTCCTCTTCGATTTTTTGCCAAGATTCTTAGAATTAGCATCTACCAGCTTACTCCAGCTCTGATATGGACGTTGCCAACCAGTGATATTTAATGGAGGAGAGTTGAGGGGGATTGGTTTTGTTTTGCTATGAGCCAAACAGTCCAGAGGAGTAGTGCCACACTGAAGGTGGCAAAGTATTAGTGAAGGGACCTGAAGAAATTTTGTCATTGCTCAGTTTCCTCTGATGTCCTTGAATGGAAAGAGTTGGGGACAGCAGGACAGCACACAGGGAGGTCAGGTCATGACATTTCTGTTGGCCTTGGGGAGCCAGTCATGATTATTTGACTCATTTTTCAGCTTTCGGTTTCAAGCAGTTGTAACCCTAGGAAAATGCAGTGTCTGGTTGTGTCATCCTTGTCTGGTTTGGGCGTGTAAGATCCATGACGGAGATCCACACAGAGCTGGAGGATGTATCACTACCTTTGTCAGTCACTGCACTTCATTGCTGTTTGGGATTGCTCCCACATGATGTGGGAGAAGCGGAGTCACTTGATAGTCCTGTTGCTTAAGTATTTTTAAAGCTGCGGAGAATCATAGAACAGTTAAAGTTGGAAGGGACCTTAAAGATCATCTTGTTCCAACCCCCCTGCCCTGGGCCGGGACACCTCCCACCACACCAGGTTGCTCCATCAGGACCCATCCAGCCTGGTCTTGAACACCTCCAGGGATGGGGCAGCCACAGCTTCTCTGGGCAACCTGGGCCAGCATCTTACCACCCTCAAAGTGAAAAATTTCTTCCTGATATCTCATCTAAATCTCCCCTCTTTCAGTTTAAAACCATTACCCCTCGTCCTATCACTCCACTCCTTGATAAAGGGCCCTACCCAATAGACTGCTTCAGGGTAGACTTTCACTCCTGCTTTCATAAACAAAATGAAGATGCCTCAAACAAAAAAAACCTCCTGAATTCCAGTGCTACAGCTGAGCCTGAATCTCCATCCAGGCTGACCAGGTTGCAAAGCCCCACTGTGGAACCAGCCTTGCCACACTGCACTGCTCCAAAGAAGATGCCTGGTGACTCTGCACAAAGTCTACCCTCACTTGGATGCATCTGCTCCATTTGTGTTTTATCTGTATTTCGACTGTTCCCACATCCTGCTCTCCTAAGTAGCAGAAGTGGTTGCCCTATCTTGGAAGCTATGGGGCCAGATGCAACTTCTGAAGAACAGCCAGGAAAAGCAAAGCAAAGCAGAGTAACCCTTGGGATCCCTGCCCACCTTGCGTTGTCTGCCTCAGCGTCAGACCTTAATTACAGTAATGGGAATACCCTAATGCAGCAAGGAGAGATCAATATCTACTAGTTTCATGTTCCAAAAAAAAAAATGACTTTGTCCCTGGGACGGTGGGTTTCCAGGGATCCTCAGCCAAGACTGTTTTTCCACAGGTTGGTACCCTCATGTGTGAGGCTCCTCCACAAAGCACTCGTGTTTCTGACCTGCTCAGTGACAGTTACTTCACATCAACTCTAAATATCCTCAGGCGTTGCAAACCCAGCCATTGCAAAGTGGCAAAAGGTATTAAAATCAGGCTTAAAAATGCTACCACTTTGTTCAGTTCATTCACAGTCATGAAGGAGGTGGTTTCTAGAAACGTTTGTTTTCTGTGCTTGCACTCATTGCAATGCAGACTGAATGTCCCTGCATAAACAATTAATCTGACTTCTTTGCATCAGGCACCCTTTTGATAAATACTGCTGTTGCAACGTGTTTGCACAGGGTGAAGACCTATCACTTAAAAACATTTCCGTGATATATTTACATATAATTCTGCATTCCCTCAAGACCTGTTGGCAGCATTAAGTTATTCTACAATGTCAGCTGTTACAAGGTTGTGAGTTTCTTGGCTCTTCAGTGTTGCATAGAAACAAAGCACTTGCATATGCTTTGCCATTTGGCTGTAATGTTGCTTTCCATCTAACAAAAAAAGCATATCTTGGATGTCATATGAGCATCAGTATCAGATTTCTGAGTGATTAGACCGGTGGTACAGGTAGATCTAAAACTGTTGCTACTGCTGGTGTGTACTAAACCTTTAGTAAGGCCTTTGATGTTCTACCTGAGTGCTTACAAACTGTTGCCACCTGAGTCTGTCAGCATTTTTGATGTTCCAAAATGTGAAAACGATAACCACATATCATTAGCAACCTGTTGCTGTTTAAAGATAAAAGCCAGGGATGGCAGCAGCGATGTTAATAGCCACTCTGTTATCTCAGATACGTTAGCCGAGCTGTGCCGTGCACAAGGAATTGTCTTGCCATCCATTAAAATAATTAATCAGCAAAATGGCATGTTAACGAGGACCGTAGAGATACCTAGATAGGTCCATAAAAATGATCCTTTATGCCTGAGGCCAGATTCTGTTTTCACATACAAAAAGGAAAAATTCTGTTGGCTTGGGGTTCATTATTCTTCCTAAATCAGCGTGTGAATAAAATCAGAAGCGGGTCCAGAAAACTGAGGTAAAGTATATGAATGAATGAGTTTTAGAATCATTGTTAGATTCAGCTGAGGGAGAACAAAAATGTGGAAACTGTGAAATATTGCAAAAATTAGTTTTGTTAATAAGAGGTAACTTAGATGGGGCTGTGATTGCAACTAAATCATCTGTCTCTGAAATGTATGCAGGCCTGGACGATAGTTGGGGAAAGAAAAACCCCCTAAATGTTGATAGGAAAGTGCTTGGAAGCAAAGTGCTTAGTAACAATCAGAAGAGATGACAGATTGTATTATTGCACAACAATAAGTCTTCAAGGTATTAGAGATATCAATTTACAGCGCTTTCTATACCGTCATTACCTGCCACAGGCTGACTCTAATCACAGCAATAGAAACCAGGGTAGCTCCATGGGTGTTTGTGACTTTCTCTGAATATTTATGAAGGTTATAAATGAAATCAGGATCTTGCTCTCTGTTCTTAGCCCATCTGTATAACCATGAAGGCCAAATGAAGCTTTTAGTCATTACACTTAATTGGATGAATGGCCTTCAAAGCTGTCAATAAGTGGTGTGTTCACAGTAAGGTAATTAATAACGCTATTTCCTTTTGGAAGACATATCATTAGCCATTATTTCTCGAGATACAACACTGATGTCTTTATTCAAAGAGGTAATTGCAGGTTACCCACCAATTCCCCACCAGTGACATCATCTTTGCAAACTGAATCTCACAATCTGTCACTTTTGAATTCATAATTAGGATATTTTTCTAATGACAAGTGAATGTTATTGAAAGAAATACCTACTTTGTCGTCGCAGGAATAAGCACAGCCTTACTGCAGAGTGAGGGGTTTGGAACACAAATAAAGCTTGTGAGTTGTTAGACTGAACATCTGGGACCTTCAGAGCCACTGTGCTGAAGGATCCAGCAAAAGTCACAAAGGCAAACGGGCAGCTGCATCACAACCAGCGTGTCACCAACATTTCTGATGGCATACTTGAACAGACATGCCGAAAAGATCCTCTGCTGCAGAATTTATTTGCTAATTCTGAATATTTTAGAACGACAAATCAAGAGGTTTTGTTAGACTGCCCCCCTTCAGAAAACATATACTGTACATATGTACCCTGCACAGTACTGTACAGGGTCCTTTTTCACCCCTCTTAATTAGCTAATGTGCTGTGCAGAGTAGTTGATTTCTGACCCCATCCTGGGAGGTCAGAAACATGGATAGCAACGGGATACTTTGGCACTTTTCATTTGTTCATCCTATTTTAAACTGTATGTGTACAAATAACAAGAGCCCTTCACCAAGAGGCGAACAGCTCTTGCTAGTGTTGTAAAGCTATGTAGGTAAATTATATCTATTTATGTCAGCATGAAATCCTTAAATACAACCGTAGTTTTCAGCTATCTCAGAGAATTACTCCTCTTCTTCTTACATTAGCCATTCGGGTTTTTCAGTATCAGGGGAGTTTTGTAAAGGTATAAGCAACAGCATGGTTTATGCACTGGCTTTGATCTGCAGACTTCAAACAAATGCGCTCTGCGAGTATTTGTCACACGCCCAAAATTCTGGCAGGAGCTGGAACCTGTTCCGTATTCCGTATCCCGTATCCAAACCCGGATATTTTGATTCTGCTTTTATATCCACACCTTACCAATAGCAGGAACCTATTTAACATGGTTCCTGCTTCCCCCACCATCGCTGTTGGTTTGACGTTGAGTCGCCTTTCACGGGCATCGTCTTCTTGCACCTTGGCTCTACCCCTCTCGGAGCTGCCCTGAGCCCTTCACTCTATGGGGCAGTGGTACCCATGGCTGACCCCAGGGACCTGCCGCAGCTGAAGGAGAAACCAGAGAGAACCACTCAGCAGGTATGTCTTTGTTGTACTCTCGTGGCAGTGAGCCTCTTTGCTTGCTGCTCCTCTGCTGGAGTTATTATGCAGGCAAGCCCATGCAGTAGCTGCAAGGCAACAACTAGGATCTCAAGTACCTTTTCAGCCGCGGGGTAGTGTCAGGAGCCATTTCATATTGCTCTTCATTCTCTTCTTAAACCAAGCTTTTGTCTGCACCCAAACTACATTTGTGTTTTGGAAGTGAGCTGGCCTTCGGTTGACCCTATGTCAACTTGAGTACCCCAAAGAATTTGAGATACAACTGAAGGGTTGCAAAGGACTTCATGTAGAGGGCTAATAGCGTGGCTAATCACCAAACAAGGTACAATCACCACAATTTGGAACAGCTCCTGAGAAAAAAAAAAAAAAGTGTTGATGGCCTTGGCATTCTTGACCCAGGAAAGGAAGATTATTTCTTATTTTACCTGTATAGCTTTGCAACACTAGCAAGAGTTGTCAGAAAGCTGTAATGTACTGGAAACTCTCTGGAGTTTCTTTCCTGGTGGTTTAAAGATATGGTGCTAAGCAGTTTCTTCTGGTAAAATATTTTAAGTAGTGACATAATTTCCTTCAAATAACTATCGTTTTCAAGCCCAATAAAAGTGAGAGCTTTATAGCCTGTATTAACTCAAACAGCCCTTTGGAGAATGTCTGACATTTTATGAATACTTATTGTCTGGTTTTTCTACCTACTCTTAAATAATGAAATACCTAACACCTGGAAACGTGTAATGATGTCGAGAAGGAAGATGTAACACCTAGTGCTGCCTGGAATATCAGGCATCAGATTTTCTCATTTGTAAACAATATTTTTCTTACAGGGCTTGCAGGTATCAGGAAATCTTTATCTCAAAGCCACTGCAGGAAATGTTCAGGCCGTTGGTGGGTGGGTGCACCGTGACTGATGGCAGGCTAAAAAAATTTACCTCCCTACATTAAAAATTCAGGCCTTGAAAAGACATAGGCAGCGTGGTTGCAAATGGCTCTTGCAGAAGTACAGTGTGAAAGATTACATAAAATTCTCTCATGGGAATGAAGAGATGTGGTATTTCAAATTTAATACAATAAAAATTGAGTTCAGTGTCTGATCTTTTTCTTAGCTGACTATATTTGCTATCTAACTTGCTATGTTGAAAAGATGACACTTTCCTTCCCCCCAACAATCTCATCTCTCTTTAATCTTGTCGTCTTTTTTTTTTTTCTTGCAAACATCCTACTGTAGTATTTACCTATTTTACAATCTTGGGAGAATGCTAGTGCACGGCTGCATTTAAAAAGCAGCATTAAAAATGCAACTTCTTGATTTATTCAGCAGAAGGAAGGTGGATTTTCCTCTATGCTAATTCCTTGAATGTATGACAAATTGTAACGCACACTTGTAGAACAATTAAGACATAATTATTGAGAAGTGAAAGTCTGGCAATAAAACTTCTTTGAATTTTGCATTTTAAATACACAGAGTTGAATCCTGGAAATCTTTCTTTAGTAGAAATACTTGTGTGATAAAAGACGGTTCAATAAATGTCCCTTTATCCAAATGCATTTCCTAGATGATAGGGTAGATAAAATGATCAAGCCCATGAGTGTTTTATTTGCAAGAATAAAGAGAGTGTTGAATGAGGGTGGGTTCCCACAGCTGTACAGGCAGCAGCTACTCAGTAGGAGGGATGAGACATGAGGCCAATGTATGCACACACACAGGGGCTGGGTGCAGATAAGAGGGGGACGTATTCATTTCGGTGGTGCCCCAACGCTCCTCCAGGCACAGTCAGTCACTGCAGGACTTGTTCTCCCATTTCTACACTGGGACTGGTGTACGTCACAGACAAAACTCAGGACTGAGACTCTCGTGACGCCTTCTCTTGAGTTTTTTTGCCCAGCTGAATTTGCAGGATCGCAGTGGGGTTATGGTGCCTGCAGCTGTGGGAGCTCTTCCAGACTCCTGAAGCAGAGCTTGTCACAGGGCAGTGGAGCACTTGCCATGAAGCACCGGTGAGTTATTCTGGCATGATGCAATTAATTCTTGATAAAGGACCTCAGGGCTTGTCTTAAAATCAAGGTACAGTAGCATGTAACAAAGCCTTTTACCTGTCAAGGACTGCTGACAAAACTAAACACTAGGGACTGTGCACTTCCCTCAAAATCACAAATATCTATTTCGTTCTGCTGCTCCTTTGGCTAAAGATGCATGTTTCAGCCCTGCCATTTAAATCAGTAGAGAAAATCTTATTCAGACTCACAGGAGAGGATCTAGGCATTATTGCTCAATAACTCACACAACCAAAAACGTTGGCCCTAAGCACTGACGTGAAGCAACCGGGTGTTTTTTTTGCACAATCTCAGCATATGCTTGCAGGTGGCTTTGTGCAACAGTAGCTGTCCTGGGATGGAAGGCATGATTTGTGTTTTATGTGTCTATAAACATAACAGTAGAAGGAGTTATTAACGATCATAACCCATAATTATCAGATGTTCAGTCCATTGATTATATTAAAGAACCTCTTACAAAGGTGCAGAGCATGAGCATTATCGCTGTTGCATAATGAAATCATTATGTAATGAATATGTAATGATGTAATGCACAAATAATGTTAATGATGTTGCCAAATGCTAACTGTATTAATCACTAGAGGGCAGATTATAATCCGTGCTGGTGCTTTCCTGCTGGCTGCCTGCATCACAAGGAGGCAACAGCTCTCAGAGGCTCTCTGGCTGGCAGGCAGGGGGAGGCAGGGAGGTCCCATCGCCACCGGCAGAGAGAGGACACAGAGAAGGACTCCAAGTTCAGTAAGTCTGAGAGATGTTGTGTCCCTCTGTCAAAACAAAAGGGAGCTGTGGAACACGCTGACTTTTAGTAGAAATCTGCTTTACTGCTGTTTCTCGAGTTACATGAATGTGATTTTTTTTTTTACCATGTTTCCAACTTATGGTAGAGTCAAATCTCCAAGCCAATAACGCCGTTTGTGATAGTACAGCTAATTGTATGCAAAATGTTGCAGGATCAAGGCATTTGTGATTATTTTATAAGCTCACTAGTATATAACACGCATCATATCCCCCCTTTTTTTTGTCTTTTCAGAATTTATGCAAACGTGTATGTTACTGTAAATTTAACAATGTAAGCTTACTTATAGTCTGTACTCCACTTCCAAAATGTTCAGACTCAGTTTTGGTGTTAACTTAAAGCCATCCTACCTATCCATATCCAGGACAACCATGGGGGATCTGGCGTGTGCTATGGTACTTCAACCAACCCAAAAAAAAGGGTTGAATGAAGTTTGAGATCAAGACAGTTCTTGTCTTTTCCTCCAAACCGTGGCAAGCTGATAAAATCAGTAACGTTTCAATCCTTTGGATTTTTAAAGTAGAGAGAGACTAAATATAGACATGGAGGCCTCTCGCTCAACCTGCTGACCCTGCACCAAGTGACTGTAGGTTGCACTGACAAGAGCTCCATTGTCCTTTTCATTAATCAAACCCACTGAGCCAGGTAAATCTTTAAACAAGATGAATGGGCAGCATTTTTAAAAAGTAAAATAATTCACTAGGCTTTGGATGTGTTTCTCTTTAATTAGTTTGATGAGCACAAAGTCTGAAGTCTTGTCAAACACCCAGTATTAACTTCTGATGCTGACCTAGAAAAGGAGTGTTGCAGAGGTAAGAAAATGGCCAGGTTAAACTAACTGAATAAGAGATCTTTTCTGTTAAAGACTTTTGCTAGATGAAAAGAATCATTACCACTATGATACTTCTAATTATACTGTCATTAGGGTAGTACTGCATGAAGCTCTCCCGCTTTCAACAACATGATCCAAAAAGTAAAATACAGGTATTAACCCTTTCACAGGAAATAAAGCTAAATATTTAGGCAAGCTAAAAGAAGAGAGTTTATTTGTAAGTCAAGTTGTAATATTTCTGAGGTTTCTGAAAAATTCACAAGGGCTTTTTTAAAAAAATCAACTAGTAAACAATACGGAAGAGTACAGTACCTGGCCACTGTGCATTCTTGCCAGAGGCCAAAATTAGAGAAAATATGATGTGTTTTTCTCAAGATAGCCAAGAGGGAAAGAAAACATGCTTTATCGCTGATCTAATTGTTGCCTGACTGGAAAATGTGAGGTGAAGTTTCTGGCTCTAAGCTGATGTCCAAACCATTGAAAAAGAGCCAAAAGCAGATAATGCACTGGGCTGCGACAACAGCATTTCAACTCATGAAGCAGCTGTTTAATCTATGAAGTGAAAAATACTTCCTTTTTTTATAACTTTTAAGTTGCAGATGATGCTATGACATAACTACAAAGCTTTGTCTTTAGTTTGGAGGCCTGGATGTTCAACTCTTGGATCCAAAATGTATCCAAAATCACAAATATGCTTGCAACTGCAGCCCAAGGTGTAAAAAATCATGTGCTATTAGATGCTGGCATAAGGCACCTTCCACCTAGTGCTTAAATGCTCCTAGACTTTAAGTTGATCCTTGTCTAAAACTGACTTGGAGGGGTCAAACCTTGCTCTGTCCAGTGAAAACAGTGTATTTTTTTCATGTTTTGGATGGAGTCTAGCTCATGCTTCATTCTTCAGGAGCAGAAGGTGGGACCATAGACTGTTCTGTCAGTGTGGAACAAAATCACGTCATCTTCAACATTTGAAGAGCAGGGGACTTGAACCCTCAGGGTTCCACATGCCCAGAGTTACCAGAGTGTTAAGTAGGCTTCAGCTCTCCCATCAGACTCGGTGAGGTGTCCCCAGACAGGAGTTTCTTCAGGAGTATCGCTGAGGTGTGTTTTGGAGATCCAAAATTAGAAGCTCATCACCAAAGAAAAGGGAGAGATGCCTGGAAGGAGACGTGGAGGATTGAATTATGCCTGAGGCAGGTGGCGTGAATGCTGGGATGAAATGAGAATCTTTCAGTGGAAGAAACTGAGCAAGGCAGGTAGATCAGAGTAGCAGATGTCACAAGAGCCAAATGCAAAAAGGGAAAAGGAGAAAGGACAACTGGGAACAAAGAGAGAAACTTACACAAAGCGGGTGGGAAATAATGGTATTCATGTATCCCTGTATTTTGAGGGAATGGCTTTTTTGTGGTGCTCAGCGAGTGACACTGCAGTACCACAGTGCAGCTTGTGGCAGTTTAAAGTGAGGATGTGGCTGTGGAGGTTTTGTGAATCCCAGAAGCTTCTCTTTGATGACTAAGTAGTTATTAGCTCTTTTGAGACCGAGTACCATTTGGGTAATTGGTGAGTGGACTGTGACCTGAAGTACTGATAAACTGGAGGGAAATAATTCAAAATTCTTTTCAGTTTTACTCCATACAGCTTTTGTTTCATGTTCACACAACTCAATCTAAAGCATGAATCACTATTTTCATAAGAGAAATCATAATTGGCATAATTTGAAGGGAAAAAAAAAAAACAGTAACACTTGCTAATATGGGCACAAATCAATTAATAAAATGCCAAGCCACATACTGTGGCTGATTTGTTCCTAAAATAGTCTCTCTTCTACTTTAATAGGCAAATGCATTTTCTGTTATGGTCAGTCTTTTAAAAAGACAGCAGGGTTTATCCCATCTGCTCCATTTTTTTTAATCTTTGCTATTATCCACCATTTGAAAGCAAAGAACCCAGTCCTTTATGCCTGAAACTGGTGGGAGTTCTGTCTAAAATCACAAGTGACCTAATGTATGGCCATAGAGTTGTACTGATTGGAGTGACATTGCAACGCTGCCTGGCATGTACAGAAAAGAGACCTTTTCACAGGACATTAAAAGAAAAAGCCCTAGGAAACTCACTCCAGACTTTAACATGATGATGAGGAAGACTTCCAGTTAGCAAAGGAAGCCACTAAGTTTGTCACTGCTGCGGTTGAGAAGCCTTTCTGAGCTAACAGGAACCCACACTCCTGTTCCTGGTGGATTTCCCACCCCTCCTTTGCAACCCCATGAGCTGGACTGTCTGTGTGAATGATTCCTATGGGTTTTTTACAGAAAAGGAGTGGATTGGCAAATTAAAACAATCCAACCAGCTCATCTCCTGTAGGCTCGCTCACACAAGCAGTTGAGCCCGCAAACCCGAAAAGGAGTGGTAATAAGCTCCAATAGGGTAGGTTTTGACTGAACATTAGGAAAGAAATTTTCACAGAAAGAGTGGTCAGGCATTGGAATAGGCTGCCCAGGGAGGTGATTGAGTCACCATTCCTGGACATGTTTAAGAGTCGTTTAGATGTGGTGTTGAGGGATATGGTGTAGGGGAGAACTTTGCAGAGTGGGGTAGATGATTGGACTCGATGATCCCAAGGGTCTTTTCCAACCAAAATTATTCTATGATTCTATAACAAGCAGGTTTCTGAGGAGTAGAAGGTGGTGCAGCTGGAGGAGAATACATTGCAATCAAAAATATCTAGGTGCAATAAAAAATAGCTGTATTTTTACCATAAGAGTGTCCAACATAACCCTACATTGTACATCTCTTGAGGCAGGAGTGGAGAGAGTGACTGGTATGGAGTACTTTCTGAATTAGCTCCTTAGCTTGGGTCTAGCCCAGCCTTTAATTTGATCTAACTTAGCCTCTGTCCTCCACTGCTCTGAAACCTTGGGGAGATACACATTTTCATCTGAGCTTTACAGTTCAGCATATGCTTTTGTGGAGGACCATAAGGTGAGATGCTCAGACCATGTCACTTATTTTTGCGTAGAATCAGACAGTCGGGTTTTAGAATCGGGTTTCCCTTTTAAACTTGGAGCAGAGTCAGATTATTCTAAAGCACTTTAAAATATTTTTCCCGTAACAACCACTCTTCCTTTTGAAGGAGAGGTAGCTGGTTGTGGGCAGCCCTGAAAGTAGAGCATTCATTTATCCCCATCCCATCCCCAATCTTGCTCCAGCCCCCTCTGCTCCCCTCCCCTCCGCTCTCTGCTGATGGATGTCGATCCTGCTCTGGAATAAAACAGCTGGTGGCTTAGCCAGGCGTCCCCATCCCTGGAGAAAGAGGGGAAATCTCAGGTGAGTACTTTAAGAAAAGAGCCTGATGAGCAGCACCCCGAGAGCTGGCCTTTTGTTGGCTTTATTTTTATATTTGTTTGTAAAGTGAATTCACATGAAGACATAAATTTGCAGTTTACCTTAAGCATATTCTGGCTGGAAAAGTGCCTCACCTTTAGCTGCAGGTGTAATAAAATGGCTTTGTTCCTATCTCTTTAAAAATCTATTTTATCCCTTTTTTTAAATCACTTTGGGCTGAAAAGAATTTTTTTCTGATTTTTTTTTTCCTACGTTCTCACCAGTGCTCGCCTGTAGTAAACTAATTTCTAAGTAGAGGAACTGTAATACTGCAAAATTACTTCAATTATTACCTGTCCAGTCCTTTATTCTTGTTGAGTTAGTAGGTGGAAAATATTTTACAACTTTCTTCAGAAAATATTCCTCTTTTTCAACGTATATGGGGCCTGTATTGTATATAATCTCTCCACAAGATAAGAGTTTAATAAAGAACGCTCAGATTTTTTTTAATTTTTGTATGCCTATAACACCTATTTTGCCGATGCTTATAGATTTTTCTAGGTGATTTTACTCTAATTTTTAAATGAAAAGGAGATATGAAACTTATTTCTGACATAATTAGAAACCTAAAATGTAAGTTTGCTCACTGAAAAGTATATCTTGGAGTTCTTTTGCAATACAAGTTAATTAACTGGATTTAGATATTTGCAAGATGATATATTTAATGGGATTACTGCTCATATAATGTTCTCAGTGACTGATTTGGAATCTAAGCTCAGGGAACAGAATACCGCGTTTCCAGCTCTTTGAGAGTTAATGTTGTGTTAAAGAAAAGTACAATTTGAACCTTATTGTTGATGAATAGCGAAGTTATTCTGGTGAAATGGAGCCGGTCCCTACAAGGGCTGCACGAGGCGGATGCATGAGCAGGAGCGCGCAGAAAGCGACATTCCTGCGAGCGCTGGGGGTACAGATATCCCCACACCTGAACTCCTGGCAAGTTCAAGGCAATTGCCTATCTCATCAAAACATAATGGCCCTTTATTCAGACCCCGTCTCCCAAGTGGGATCAATTAGATGCTTTGGTCTGCAGGCTTAAAAATAAACACTCCGTGTTTTCATTTATATTTAGAATGAAAATGAAGACATACGACCGTGGCTTTTCGGCCTGCTCCTGTCATGTTTTGAAACTACTGTTAATTTATTCTTTCAAAATATTGATTGTCTTTTTAATAGAAAAATGGCGAAAGCTAAATGATAACTTGCTCTGGGGAAAAATACAGGAGCCCTGACAAAGAATATTTCCACGTGCCAATATATCCCATATTAACGTCTATCTTCTTTTTAAGGCAAATATATTTCTGTGTGTCAATTTGGTTCACTACAATGTTAGAGTTTCACTCCTAGCCCAGGATTTCTCTAATGAATATGATAATTTAAATCTTATGATCAGAGTACTACTTTTAAAAGAAATTTGAACATTTTTTTGTTTAAATGCTATTAAGTGTTTCAATATTAGCTCAGTCAAATAACTATTAGATTGGGGAATTTATATTCTCACTTTAGTGGATGGCTGTGTAGTTCTGCAGTTCTTCTATATTGTAATATTTTTTAAAAGTACTTCATAAGTAAAATGGTAATTCATGTTTAACCAGATAGATTTTAAAATTTAACCAGTGTTCAAAAGCTCCGGTGAGTTCAAATGTCTTAACATTTTTATTTGTGAGAGTAATTTTCATTTTAAGCTTTGCTAAAATGAAGTCTAAAAGAATTAACTGGATAAGATCATTCGGTTCACAGTGGTTCACCAGCACATGTACTGGAATGTAGAAGAAAATCCCACAAAGAGAAGGAGATACTTACATTCATGCACCTTCCAAAATCAGAGCTAAAATACCGTTGGAAATGATACTGTTGTTTGGGTTTGGGGGTTTTTTTCCACCAGTTTTAACTTTTTTTGTATGCCATATTTTGATTTTAACGTAAAAGCCTTGGTTTGGATGTGGTTATGTGCTCTGATCAGAGGGGTTTAGTGGCACGGATGAGAAACAGAGTGAGCTTACCTGTACGTGCAAAGTCAAGTGAGCTGTCAATCAGAGCTGTGCCAAGGCAACCTTGAAGTCTCATGTTTTACATGAGTGTTATGTTATAAGTATTTCATTGTAGGTATTTTAGTACTTGAATAAACTGCTCTTGTTAAGCTAAATTTAGATCTGCTCTGTTTATGAACGCATAAAAATATGCCTGTCTATTTTTCATGATTTGTCTGTAGTCAAGACAACTGTGAAATGTGCCTTACAATACAGGGCAATCACTAAATAGACCAAAATAGATTAATAGCTTACAGAAACCTCCTAAAATATTCTCGGCTCATGTATTTGTGAAGAGTTTGTGATCTTAGAGTATGATATTCTGTGATTTACCAGTAAAGGAATTTGAATTGTGCCTTTATGTTCCTGTCCTGTAGCATGATGTTCTTTTTTCTGGCCAGGGCTCTCGCTGATGCAAACCCAGATACTGTTTTTCCTGGACCAATGAGGAATGCCACTGGATGAGGGGGAATTCCAGAGCTGAGAAAGAGTTTTTTCTCTGTTCTTCAATTTACCCCATGCACATTATTGCTGGGTGCATCATAGGAAAAAAAATGGGGCTTTAACAGCTTTCTTCCAACCCTCGAAGTGATTTTGTGAGTTTACAAATTTGGGTTGCTGTAACATTGGGGTTTCATCTTCAGGTCTTTTCAAAACACAGCCAGTTGTGTGAAGAGTGAGCAGAGGCTTATGAGGCAAATATACACAGCAATATTGCATGTCCAAGGAATGGCATTTGCAGTGTCAATGTGAGAGCAGAAGGAAGATTTCAGGGAGGTTGGAGTCAATGGATCAACCGCCATTTGTCAAGGACTCTAGAACAAGCAGTCGTGGGGCTTCTCTTTTGCTCTCAGTATG
This sequence comes from Scolopax mira, assembly GCA_004320125.1. Taxonomy (NCBI): domain Eukaryota; kingdom Metazoa; phylum Chordata; class Aves; order Charadriiformes; family Scolopacidae; genus Scolopax; species Scolopax mira. The sequence continues at coordinate 9,203 of BJBW01013978.1, read as the reverse complement.
TGGAATTAGTGTTCTCTGGGATGAAGTTACAGCCATAGGCACAGATAGCAGGGAGATAACGAACTAATGCTTGGGAAAAAAAGGAGATTTGATCAAGGTAAGTTAATGAGCTAGGCCAAGGATAGTACGTCTGATTTAACAATGTTGATACCGGTTGTGCTTGGGAGTTTCTATCAGCTGAGAGTAAGGGCTGATGTTTGTGCAGAGTTATAACAGCAGCAAAAAATATATTACAAATAAGGCCCGTTAATTTGAATAGCCTAGTGTTTAGGAGAAATATAAAATGACATAAGACTGGAGGAATTTTGAAGACACTGTGTACAAAATACACCCTATGAGAACACATAATTTGTCAGAATTTAAATACTTTGCAAAGTCAGATGTTGCCAGAATGTCTGAAAATGTTTTGACAATATCAAAATATATCTTTTGGAATGAACTGATGATGCTTGTTTGGCTTTTTGATCCAACTTTAAAATAAAATTTTTCTCAATATTCTGTTCCATTGAAAGTTGAGCTGAAGCAAAGTGTTACAAAACAATTTTGTCTAAATTAGTGTATTTTTTTCCATTTATAGAAAGTACAGTAGTTACAAGCTTATCTTGACAGATGTATTTCACAACTATTTTCTATCTTAAGTCTTCTATCTGCAGATAAGTAAGAAAAATACAGAGTTGCACTATTGAAAAGGTAATATCTGAAAGCACCTAGAAAATGTGTTCCTGTATTAGTCAAAGAATAATTTAATTCTAATTAAATAACTAATACTAATACTGTACTAATAACTATTTAGAAAACACAAAATGAAGCTGGTACCTTTGTGAAATTATCACTCATTACACATATTAATTGACAGTGCACTCCAGGAATTAATTGATATGAGCATGGGATCTGGCAGTTATGGCAGATAGTGATGCTCTTCTCCGAGAAGAGGGAACACGCAGTGCCAGCGCAAGATGACAGCGTTCTCAGGCCCCTCGGTGAGCAGAATGAATTGGTTCTCAAATGCATCATTTACCCTGCATCAATCTCCCTCGTTGGAGATTGTTGGATCAGGCCTCAGAGCAGTTAGGTATTCGCCATCTCAATTTCAGCCCAAATACAATGTGTAAATGGAGGAGTTCATTGGGAAAGCATTTGGCAGCCCTGGGCAACCAGCTTTTCCCAAAATGAGAGCCTGTGGAAAGCTGTTTTCATCTTCCCAAGCCACTGGCCTTATGGACTTCAGCAAACAAGTTTCCAAATAATGAATCTGCAGTTCAGTTTCTGGCCAAGGCGAACGAGCACACGTTAACTCATTCAGAAAGGAGATGAAAAGCTCACATTCAGGATGCATTAATCTGAAAACAAGTGTACTTTTGTGTCTGGGGAGTATTATTTTCATTGCCATCAATTTAGAACATAGATAGACTGTGATTCTAGCTTCACTATCAGGTTGCCCCGCAGGCTGAGACCCCTCCCCAGGCCACTCTATTTAATTTAGACTAATGTAAAGCTAAGTGAAACTTTGTACCCTCTCTGATTTCTCCCCATGATGGGGAACACTCTGATTTCCCCCTCCCTGGTAACCTTCTCAGAGTGGCTGGGGAAATGGTGAAGGAGCAGTAGGCAGGAAAGTGACCCCCAGGTGAGGGGAATCGTTATTTGTGCCAGCTGACAACCTATTAACAGGTGGCAAAAGTGTTCAACCACTTCTTCCCTAGCAGTTGTTCTGTTAGTTTGAATTTTCCTTCACTTTTACACTGTTCTTTTGAAAGTAGTCTTTGGTACATGCGTTTTTCAATGCGCTGCACGTATCAAGAGAGATAAATCTCCCGTGGAGTAGAATGAAATCCAGTACTTAATGCTGCTCTTACACAATTCTTGTGCTCCTACATTTGCAGCGAAATTTGATGTGGCAGGAATTGGGGCCTGTATTTTTCATGTTGGTTTGTTGTGTTGGGCTTTTTTTTCATGGAATAAAATTCTCGGTAGGCTGAAGGAAGGGGTCAGCAAAACAGGTCTCTGATTCCCATGGGCAGCTGAACTGAGGACAACATGCATCCCTCGTTCTCGACCTTCTTTTAGAATAATGTAACGCTGAAAAGAGAGAAGGGGTCTGTGTACATGTGTGTGACTTTGCATGGACATGGCTAGTACATAGGGGAGCCCACCTCTTTACTCATGCTTCTGTGAAACGCAGTGAGCAGGGTATGGGCACGTCTCATAGTTGTTGCACAGAGTCTGAGGACAATAACAAATTGTACACAGTTTGCCATCTTTTTTTCTAAGCATATTTTCATTTATTACAACTGTGCAGCTCCCTGTGAGATTAATCGACATCAATATCTACATGACAATCTGTTTTGGGCAACATCTGATGTCAAGAAGACTTTGGTGGTTTTGCTACATCATTCCTTCTGGTCCTTTGGAATTTACAGATTGATCCATACTTGAGTACATGCGACCTCACAGAAGTCTCTCTGATAGAGTCTTGCTGTCATTTCTGATAATTGAAGCTGGTTTCTTTGCTTTCTTTTTTTTCTTCTTCTTTTTTTTTTTTAATTTTGATTTTATTAACTTGCCATGATTTATTTCTTGAGATGAGCCAACTGAAGAAAAAAGATTCCGCACAGTGATGGCCCTCAACTGGCAAGCACTCAGCAGGCAAATCAGCAGGTTCCCACATCTAAAGAATCGTGTTACCATTCAGTTTGGGCTCTTACGTTCTTATTCAAAGAAGTAACGAGATGCAACTGTCTGTGACTCAACCTTTTACACAGCAAAATTTGGCACCTCTGGTCAAAGTCAAGGAAAAATCATCTGCATCACTATTCCATTTAAATGTGTTAATCAGTAAATTTGAATTACTTCATCAATAACCAATGAAAAAACAAAAGTGAACAGCAATGAATGCTAGTCTGAGCAGTGGTCTGAACATATCTTAAAACATATATATAATGGAAATTCAGTAGGTTTTAAAAGGTTCTGATAAAGTATCAAAATTTTTCTGAAGTTTTTGACTTCAGTGTTTCCATGGAAAAGGTGTTAGAAGTGATGAAATTATTATACTTACTAGTTATGATTGACCTTGAATTTTCATGACCTTACTCTCTTATAATTGCAGCTGGAGGATTTCAGAGGAATGATTTCAAATTTAACAGGTTTCATCAAATTAATGATAGAACTGATGAGCTCGAGATCAAATCTGGAGGATGGAGAGTTCTAGTTTTCAACACTGCAAGGGAAGATATGTTAAGGGAAGAGAGATCTTAAATTTACCTCCTGGGTGTTGCTGGGCTACAGGTCTCCTGGTGGTGTTTCTGACCATGGTTTCAGAGCAAGTACCGAGGTGCAAATCTCTCTAGGCAGCTTGGATGCAAGTCCAGTCATCTTTTTCTGATGGTTATTCAGACACTTTACCTAAACACAGAAGAAACACAAGTATGTGTTGAACATCAGTAATTTTCTTCTTCCCTTCTTCAGTTAGAGGACAAATACAATTTTTATTGTCCTGTCTAATGTAACTGGGGGTCAGTCATCTCGTTGGCCTCATAGATGATTAAGTCACCTGTATTTTGGACCTCATTTTGGTCTAAAGACAAAGATCGTGGACAATTAGCAGCAACCATGTTGCTAATTTAAATGAAAAGGGCCTGATTATGTTTCTCATAAACAATTGTGGTTTTCTGATTCAGAGATGCAATGCAAAAAAATTCAGAAAAAAAAAAATCTTATTGTTTTATGGTGGCTCAAAAAACTTGCACGAACAAGACTTTTATATGTGTGAAACTGCCAAACTGAAGCCAGGATCAAAACTCTCAAGGGGCTGAATATTGAGCAAAAGAGAGAAATGAAACAGCTGAGTTACTACACTGAGAAACATATGTGCTGTACTTACACATTTAACAATGTTCAAAAGATTTTCTGATATGTAGCTGCTCTCTTGAAAATTATCTACATGAGTGTCTGGAATTATAACGTATCGGCAGGATCCATTTTAACCTCTCAGGTAAATTATACAGCACCACAAAGGAGTTTATAAATGGATGTTTATCCCTTAGATGGAAACCACTTTGGAGGAGCTCTACCAGCCTAATGGGTGAATAACAAGCTGTTGGAAAACTCTTTGTGTGTAAAAGCCCAGGACAGCAAAGCAGCCTTTCTGAAGTAGAGTATTTTTATTATCCTTCATACTTTTTATTACAAAAACCCAAGAAATTATCTCAAAATAACAATAGTGCTGTCACACACAGCAGAGCCAGGAAATTCAAAGTTATGGCTGATGTTGATTCTAATTCATGCAGCTGACAGCTCTTAGCCTAATCAGCCATTTCACCACTACCCTCTCAATTGTCGGAAATCTTTTATTTCAGTGAGTAATGTGTGCTTAAATTAATCAGGCATGCTGCATTGGCAAAGCCTCCTGCATGTCCTCTCCATTCCTACAGAAGTCAACAGACAGACATCAAACAGTCTTTCCTGGGGAAAGATTGTCTTCTCCATGGCAGAAACCATAAATAGTTCCTCCAACTTCAAGAGAATTAGCTGTGTTTTATAGTGGTGCATTTGCAGAGATTTTGGGCTTTTATCTTGAAAAGGAGAGTTTTGCATTGTGATAAGAAATAACTAGGACTGCTTAACACTTTTCCTATTTCATTTTCCCAGGTGTATCTATTTGATCAGGTTTTCATATTTAAGTATGCAGCATGTGTTTTCTGTTGAAAGAAAACAGCATTATTAAAGGATAGTAGAAGAAAACTTGTGTCAGAAACAAAGGAAACAAATATATTTGAATTATACTGTAAAGAGTATGCACAGAAATGAGACTGTCTAAAAAGTGCATTAAGGGTTGATGAAAACATCGCTGATATCAAAGGAAACTGTTCATGTTGACTTTGGTGAACACTGAATTTGATGCTTGTTTTGCAGACTCTAAAAGATGTCGGGATAGGGCTCTTGCACCTCAGTGACCGTGGCAACCAGATTCTGTGGCAGGTACAAGCACTGAGGACACCAGCTCCAGTCCCTGTCCCTCTGCTGTCCCCAGCACTGCTGTGGTAGGATTCTCCAGGCTGGTTTAAAGACTCAGTGAAATCTATTTTACAACAGGCAGACGAGCAGCAACTTCTGCAGAGACCTACTGCGCCGACTCATGGTAACTTCTATGGGCTCTCCTGGTCTGTAATAGGGGCAGTTGGCCTGAACCAAGGTTCACTCTTCTGGGATGTGCTCCAAAGAGGAGCAAATGAGGCTTCCACCTTTCTGTGCCTCCACATTATTTCCCTGTTCCCTCCTCTTCCACTGCCTTCTCTCTGGGGGTCAAGATGACACCTAAACCTTCTCTAACCGTGGTCTATCTCATTCCAAACGGACAGTTATGTGTTGTTTCTGTATTCTTCCTATCTATCCTTTCTACTTTTCTTTCAGGTAACTCTATTTGTTGCTATCACGTGTTTTTTTCCCATAAATATTCTCTTTCAGCTCTTGATACCTCTTTTTGTTACCAGAGTCATACATTGTGCCCCTTCTCACAGTAATCTCATGACCCTCAGGTAATATACAGTACTAAAGCAGATGAAGTCCCTTCTCTTTCCTCAGCCAGCACCTAGTTTCTAGCCCTGATAACATTATGTGCCTGGGGTCAAGTTAAGATGAGTTCCACAGAAAAAATATTTCTTTCTCTTTGGTAATTTAAGATTGAGATTGGGAGCCAAGGGTACAATACTTCAGGAATAGCTCTCCATGTAACAAATCCAGTTTGAAGTAACCTTCTAACGTTTTGTCAGAGAATCAAAAGCATGCTGAAAGGGTGAAAACGATGCTTCTACAAGCAGAGTCTTTTTGGTTTGGGTTGGGTTTTTTTCTTTAATTCGTTGTCAGCGTGGTGTGCAAGGGTGCAAATAAATGGAAACTGAGCTTGATGGCTGAATGGTAGGACACTACTTCTTGAATTCAATACTATTGAAATTAAAATTCAGACACAAAGTAAAAGAGAAAGGTCTAAAGCTCACCATCTCATGTCTACAAACATCAGAGCTCCCTTGAGGATGGAATTTTCACCACCTGAGAAACCTGAAATTTCAAAACTCAGTCGCATTATTGAAATTCTAGTGTCCTGTGAAAGCAGTCCCTATTCCTTCAGTTAAAGGAACCCAGGTCCTTCTGTTAAAAATGCCTATGCTGTCATTGGTACATCTTTTTCCTGTACACAGGACCTGCTTATCAAGTCCTTTCATCTGGATCAATCGTGACTGAGAGTGAGCAGTATTTGTGACTTAAAAATCAATAATATCTAATTTACATATATAGAATCATAGAATCATTTCAGTTGGAAAAGACCCTTGGGGTCATTGAGTCCAACCATCTGCCCTACTCTACTCTAAAGTTCTCCCCTACATCGTATCCCCCAACACCACATCTAAACGACTCTTAAACACATCCAGGGATGGTGACTCAACCCCCTCCCTGAGCAGCCTATTCCAGTGTCTGACCACTTTCTGTGAAAAATTCTTTCCTAATGTTCAGTCTAAATCTACCCTGTTGGACCCCTTGATGAGGTCTCCTCTCAGCCTCCTCTTCCTCAAACTAAACAACCCCAGCTCCTTCAACTGCTCTTCATACGATTTGTTCTCCAGGCCCTTCACCAGCTTCGTGAAAAAAAAAAAATGAGAAAAAAAAAAAAATTAAATTTGTCTCTTAAGGCATAACTCATGGAGAAAAACATGCTTCTTTTCATGACATGCAACAGCTTTAAAAGCTTGAGAGACTACTTGGCTCCCCACCATTCTACAACCCAAATGTGTGGTTCTACCTGCTTTCAACCAGACTTTGTGGTGTCCAAAGTAATTTTCTTTCACCGTGAAGTAAAACTTGTGCTCCATGCAAACAAAAGGACTTTTGCCAGTCATACCATTAGAAGATTGTGTCCCCATACCTTTACATCTGCTTTACTATTTTAAATAATTCAAAATTTTAGATCTATCCAAGGGAAAAATTAATTTAAAAGTAAAAAAAAAACAGCCTTAAATAATTTTCCAGTTTAATAGAAGTATATAGATTTTTTTAAAGTTAAATAATATATTTTACCATTTTTAACTAAAATGCCAGCTGTTGTAATGAAATAGGACAGTGACAGTCAGTTACATTAGGGAGACCTCTTAGGAAGACCTCTTTCTTAGCTGTCGTACCCATCAAGCTGTTACCAGGGTGCTAGCCAGCTCCGTCATGACAGCTCCAAGTGAAAGATGTACCAATGTGTCACAACTGGTGTTGTGTTAGTAAATACCATATGCCTGTTATTTTTGATTTCCTGAGAAGGTCTAAGGGGAAGGAAAGTATTTGATGGAAATGATGTTTAGTCCTGAACTTAGCTTCACATTGTGGAAGAATGAAAATTAAAACTCACCTAAACATAGAAGGAAATGCAGCCAATCGCAGCTGAAGGATTAGTAAAAAGTGTTTAAAATATTATATGAATGTTTTAATTACACAGAAAAAATATAAAATGCCCAGTAATTACAGTATATTGATTCCATTTTTTTTCTTCAAATGCTAAAACTATTTCAACACACACAGAATCAATAAACATAATTAAAATATGAGCTCATCAAAACAGTAATTAAATGTACTTAACAGCTTTTGTGGCTTTTCTCCATATGGTTACTGTGGGAGTGTGAATCTGGCTTGCTAGATAAATGTAACAAAATAAAGTGAAAGCCTGGGAAAAGATTACTGTGGTATCATAAGCAAATACAATAAAGTCTAGCTCTATAATAAGTTCCAATAAATCAAAAAGTTGACAAAGGAAGCAGTGTTTACAATTATTAGAGAGAAATTCTGGGTGTTTTATATTTTTATGGGATTAACACTATCATGGGCTTAATATAGAAGCCAAATCAAATCTTTCTTCCATCATTAAAGCAGTACTACTAGAAGACTCTGTTCAGTGAAAGACATTTGGGCTTGCTGGTGTTGGTGACAAATCACTTGACAGCTGTCATTCAGGGGGCCATTCAGCTCAAGGACCTAATACAGCTGCTTGGAGTTGCCCTTAGGAGCAGCAAATCTCTCTTCAGCGATTAGATAAAGCAGCGTGACTGCCAAGCAGAAAGTAAATTAGGTGCTTAAAGTGGGGTGTGTGAATACCTCTTCTCCACCCTTCTCCCTGCCTCCTCCCCGGGTACATGTGAGGTGTCATGAATAATACAGAAAAATCAAGGGATGGATGATGTTTTGAATTAAAAAAAAAAAAAAAAAAGAAAAAAAAAAAAGAGAGAAGAAAAAAAGAGAAGAAAATAAAAGAAGAAAAAAAAAAAGAAGAAAAAAAAGGAAGAAAATAAAAGAAAGAGAGGAACGACTTGAGCTGATTTCTTCAGAAATCACCGTGGGCACCTCTGGGCTGCACAGCTCCTTCTCCTCCTCCACTGCCTTTTCTGGACCCCTCGCCATCTCCCTCTCCCACGTCTTCCAAGACCCTTGGGAGTTACGCCGTTTAAATGCCATTTTTGCATCACTGCCATGACAGACATGTCCAGATCACATGCAGTGCCTGTGTCTTACCCGTTGCCTGGAGGTAAAAAAGTTTGCAGAGATGTAAAGGGCAGCCTTACCAGCCTGTTCTCCCTGACTGAACCAACATTGTCACTGATTTAAGAAGAAGATACAAAAGTAATCAAGATAAATACTGTGTGGTAAAAAAAAAATTAGAAGTGTGAAGATGTGGTGACACATCATGTCTTTAATTAAAAAAAAAAAGAGAGATAAATGTATTTTTTAGTGCCCAATGCCCTTGCAGTAGGGATTGCAAGAAAGTTATTGCCACCTCGTGTTTCCCCTCACCACCTCTTGACCTGAAAAAACCAAGTGCATTACAAAACGTGAGGCACAGCAGTGTATTGCATGATAGTCACAATTTTCCCAGTAGCTTATGGCCACCAGCGTACCTCATACTTTAGTGTTTTAAAAATTAGAACATTCATTTTAAAAGCTTTGTTTAAATCCACCCACAAATCCCTAAAGCCAACTAAACCCAGAGAAAGGAATAAGACAACATATTACAATTTCTTACACAATTTTTCCAAAAACAATCACCAGAGCTTTTTCTCACCCAGATCAGGCCTCACCCTACAATAAACACACTTCTCCATCACCCCATAGGCTGAGAAAAAAAAAGCTTTAAGATTGTGAAGCAGAGCAAAAAGGGAAATAATTCCTTTAAGAAA
>BJBW01013976.1:0-13862 GCA_004320125.1 Scolopax mira | reverse complement strand
TGACCAACTGGGTATTCCATCCCATCCGCATCATGCTCAGTGTAACAGCTGAGGGATCAAGGGTCAACTCTCTTCCTTGAATGTCCAATGTCTAATAACATTGATTCTGTTCATCTGCCTTTGATCCCAATCTGAGTGTTCCTGACTCCAGCTCCGGAATCCAGCTCCTGTCACCAAGCCCAGCCTGGGACTTTTCCTTGTGCCTGCTGGTGACACGATCGTCATCCTGGGAGCTTATATATACTGTATACTTTTTTCCCCCCTTTTTTTTCTTTTCTTACTATTATCTATTACTTCATTATTTATTAATATTTTAATTAAGGTAGTTTAGTTTTTTCTAAACTTATATATCTCTTTTATCTCTTTCTCTCCTCTCTTTTGCTTAGAGGGGGGAGAGAGGGGCCATCTGTTTTCTGATTAGTCAATCTGTCAAAACCACAACATATGAAAAGGCTGTTTAATTGCTATAAAAACCCACAGCAGTTACAAATCTTTAGTCTGACATGGGACAGGGGTATGAAAGTAAGTCCACCTATAGTTTATTATGGGTCTGTTGAATCATGACTGGGAATAAGCAATGTATGGCAAGACTGACTGCATGAAGTATACTGTGCCTTACTCTGTGGCCTGTTCTGCCAGGAAGCAGTATATGTTCTCCTCTTCCCAGAAAAATGATCCCTGTTTCCATATAAAATAGTGCTTTTGTTTCTTGTGGTATCATTCTAAGGTAGTCGCTTTCAAAGCAGACCCAAACTTTAGTAGCCTTTCTGATGCTCATATATTTCTGCCCTTTAAATCAGCTTCACATTCCATTTCTTTGCAGAACATCTGGGGAGCCAGACCACTACTTGTTTTTAGGATGATGATTTTTCAGCAAATGGTGGGCAATCAGAAGCGTATCATTAATGTTTCTTAGACCTAAATCAGGCACAAGCTGTATATATTCTTTTATGTGAAAGTGTGTGAGGGTTACTGAGTTCCAACTGTTTCTGAGTGTCTTGTTTCTCAAAATTGGTGCTTGATGGGGTCCTCCTGGAAGTAGAGTTAGCATAGTTCTAAGTGTAAATCAGAAATACAAATAATTATTTTTTAAAGAAAGATCACTTTGCAATGTAAACATCCTCTAAAGAATTTGAAGGTAAGATGTACTCACAGCATTTAAAAATAGAGCAATAAACACAGGTGGCCAAAAGCTCTGCCCTAATAAAGTGTCCTCCTTCACAGCATACGGGTGATTCTTCTCCTATACTCTGCTCTCATGAGACCTCACCTGGAGTACTATGTCCAGCTCTGGCGTACTCCCAACATAAGAAGGACAAGACCTGTTGAAGCTGGTCCTGAAGAGGGCCATAAAGATGATCAGAGGGCTGGAGCACTTCTCCTAGAAGACAGGCTGAGAGGGTCGAGGCTGTTCACCCTGGAGAAGAGAAGGTGCTGGGGAGATCCTATAGCAACCTTTCAGTATCTAAAAGGGGGCCTACAGGAATGATGTGGAAAGACTCCTGGTCAGGGAGTGTAGCAACAGGAAAAGGGGTAGCAGTTTTAAACTGAAAGAGGGGAGATTTAGATTACATATTATGTACATATGTACATCTACACATTATGTAGATTATGTATACATTAGAGATTACATAAAATATACATAATTACATACATATTATTACATACTACATATTATGAAGAATCTTTTTGGTATGAGGGTGGTAAGACGCTGGAAAAGGTTGCCCAAGGAAGCTGTAGCTGCCCCATCCCTAGGAATGTTCAAGACCAGGCTGATGGGGCTTTGAGCAACCTGGTCCATGGAGGCATCCCCATCCATGGCAGGGAGGTTGGAACTCGATCTTTAAGGTCCCTTCCAACCCTTTCTATGGTTGGAATTCTATGATTCTATGGTATTTCCATCCCTGCAAAGCTAATGGAAAGAATATCTGACCTATAATCAAATTTAGTACAGTAGGAAACTCAGAGTAAAGGTGTTTAGATCTTTAAGCTGAATCAAATTATGTGTACTATGAACAATGATAATAACAAAAGCTAAAGCTAAAATAAGGAGATAATCACATTTATTTTTCAGGGAGCAAGCCAATCAATGCCAAGGGTCAGGAAGGTATTCCTTCTCCGTCAGTAAGATTACAGTCTGTAGGTTCGCTTTCTTTCCCTGATAATATATTCAGAATTAGGATGAATCGGTACGTAGTTGGTCTGTTATCTACCATGTTTGAAAATTAACTGGTATTTTGAATTGCTGGCACATGTAGTAATTCATTTTTCCAGAAACCTAGCTTGGAATGACTTGATAAATACCCTTTACTCTGATATTTTTTTTACATAGTTGAGTCTTTTGAAGGTGATGATGTGAAGAGTACACAGGATGATAGAGCCCCTATCCAACATCCTCAGCTGTAAAAATTGATACTTATTTTGATGTGTTGTTGTTCTGCACCAGTACCATAAATATTGTGCTTCCTGTAAAATTTATTTGAAAATTACTTAGTATATGTCCTTTGGAACCCACTATTTACTGAACAACTGTAGGTTGCTCTGATGAAGCCAGAGAATTTCTTTCATTTGTAGAAAATAATTTTGCTTTGGAGTTCCCTCTAGCTGAACTAGTTCGATAGGCAGAAATCCTTATATTCCCCATCCCACACTGAGAATTCTGAAATAAAAGCAGATTCCCCATCAATCCAATACTATTCTACATTGGGCAAAAAGCAAATGTAGCAGCAGAAAACTTGCCAGAGGAGCAATAGTTGGATGAAAGCTTTAAGTTACTACCTGTAAAAGTAGTTTGACAGAAATGTTAAGCTGTTGGAGGCAGCATCAAAATCAGGGTATTTCGGTTGTAGTTCATCATCCAATAAACCTGACATAAATCTACACTGTAATCACAGGGAAGACAGTTCCATTTGCAGTGTATGCACACATTTATTTCTAGGTGATTCACTCAGACTCTCAAATCTGTTCAGAAGAAAGACTGGAGTATAAAATACCATCATGGAAGAAAATTCAGTAAAGAGTATTATTTATGACTAAGGTACGTTTATTTTGGAGACATACAAACCATGGCACATTAAAATGATGGTGGAAATAAGATCCAGAAAGATGTGAACATGAACATTTTTGATATAGTCTGCATATAGTCTGCACAGAGCTATAGCTCATAGCTTTTTCCTTGCTCCATGAGGAGCTGATATTCTTTATACCTTTTTACATCTGTGTATATATATGTGTGTATATATATATGAAATTCTCTGAGTCTTTTGCATACTGAAAGAAATATGGAAACTAAAGAAATGAAGAAAGACTGAAGATGATAGTGCAATGGCATATTTTTTTACATCAGTTGCAGCTTCTCAAGATTTTTTCCACCCAAAAGTATCTTAATTAGTGATGCAAAACCATATATGCATAATGCAGATAATTGAAATCAATCCAGCATATGAAGACCCATGGGATACTTTCTATGGGGAGATGTCCAGATGTCATTTACTTCATCTACATTCCTTAGTCTAAGAAACAATAATTCTAATTAGTGTTCTCAAAAAGCAGGGGAGGGAGAACAAAACCGAACAACCCCCTCAAAACCACTCAAAAAAAGAAGGAAAGCAAATCAACATTTACTAGGATTGAAATTCAGACTTCAGTCATGTATTTAATGAGATTTAGTTAATGACATGTTCTATAGAATAGAATAGAAATAGAAATAGAAATAGAAATAGAATAGAATAGAATAGAATAGAATAGAATAGAATAGAATACATGGAATAAACACGTTTATTCTAGAGCTACTAAACTTCTCTGCAGCAGCTTCTGCTGCCTTGTGCTGGAGACAGGGAGACACTGCTGGTGGAGTACGGTAACTTACCTGGAAGCTCCAGAAAATTATTCCTACATTTCTTTAGTCCTTTCACATTTCTATTTCCATTCTTCCTTAGCTAGCTGCAATAAAAATAGGATTCACATTTTGATCCCAGTTATTCCACTGTAAACTTGAAGTGTTGTCCCTGATGAAAATGACTCTAAATTTATGTCAGCACAACAAAATATAACAAAATCTGGCAATGCAATTAAAAAAAGTTTAGGATAGAATGAGGCATGTTGCTCACAAAGCTGTATATTTTTATCACTTAACCCTGGTGCCAGGAGTAATATACTGCTGCATTAGATCTGTTTCTATATATACATTTCTCTTTTTTTTTAACACAAAATGACTGCTAAGAACTTAGGAAAAAAAGTCTTTCTTCAGTTCTCTGCTAAAATATATAGTATATAGTAAATATTATATAGAACCTGGTGTATAGTATATCATACATGGTACATGGTATATGTTATGTGGTACATGGTATATGGTATATAGAACCAGTGCTGATGGTTTACCAATATCCCAGAAAATGCCTGATAGATATGACTTTTAGTTTGCTTTTTTCCCCCTCATATCTACATGTATGCAAGGACATGTATCGAAAATATTTGATAGCTCCATTCATCGCTTCTTCCTTGACTTCAAGTTTTACTCTTTGTAGGACCATCTACATGCAGGAAGTCAGTTTTCTCTAGCAGAGTCTTGATTCAATCTAAAATAAATCTAAAAGCTCTATGTTCCTGGTTAAAAATTGGAATGAATCTGTTATGCAGTGAACAATATATGTCTCACTTTAGAAAGCTTATGAGTTTTTTTTCCAGTTGAGTATGTTATACTGAATTTCACCAACCTGCCTGGGTTTTAATTAACAAGATTTTTGTTAGTAAAAGTGCTTAATTACTAAAAATTAAAGCAGCACCATTTTGTCAAAGAGGAATACTTCAAAAATTAGTAAAAAATTATTTTCTCAGTTATTTAAATATGGGTATTAGTTTCCTATATAGTGACCTCGGTGATTGTTTCATCACAGGCACCGCATTCTCAGTCATAAAGCTTCCAATGATAAGACACAGCCTGGTCTAACTATCACTGGGGAGATAGTGAGGAAGCTCTCAGAAGAAGTTCTATTTGCAACCAGTTCTTTAGGCAACAATAAAATCTTTTCTTACTGGTTTGGGACCATGCTTGAATAAATTCTCTATTTATTAAGATGAACATCAATGCCATGTTCCATCTCAGACTCTTCTCACTATACAAGAGGGTAAAATATACTAAAAGGTTTATCTGCTTCCATTCAGATTATATTGTCAGGAATTTTTTACAGCTTACTTGAGGAGTGTTCTGGTTTCAGCTAACTCCTGTTACAATTAATTGGCAGTATCATAGGGGTTACTAATAATATCACCACTATCACATGCAATTTGTTTTATAATAACTCCATGATCCAAATCAGTTAGCTCTTTCTAAACCTGACCAAATTATCTGGCAGAGTTCATGTTCTCCTTCCAAAAGTTAATACCCTTAAACTCCATGCAATTACTCTACACGATAATACATTTGTCAAGCTACATTAAAACTAGAGTCTTGGGATCTATTTCAGTAACTTCTAAATATATATCTTAAAATGGAAAAGTAAAATGCCCCAGAAGAACCATGAAATAGGTTGAAATCAGAACATTGGCTATCTGTTTTGCTAACACAAAATGCTGCTTTTAAAACACTGTATTGCTTTTAGCACCAAAGTTTTCAGTTTCTTATTTTGTTAGTAGTTGAGATTCTCTAAAGGGCTTGGATAAGCACTGAAGTGTTAGGTTGTTTATTCAACAATGTATTGAATATCCTGAATCTCTACACATGTACACATGTACTAAAAATGTCACAAGAACAGACTCTCAAGAACAGATTTTCATGTTTTTCATGAAGCTTTGTGTTCCTTCTTTATTCATTTTGTTTTTATCAGATCAGAATTATTTATTTTTCCTTTCCTGGCTACATGGCTGTAGATGACTTTGGATGTCACTGACTTAACCAAACGGAGAAAAAAAGCAATTTTTCCATCCCCAGCCTGTGGAAGGAGTGTGTTCAGGCTGTGTTAAGGCTGTGTGCTGAGTATACCAGGAGCAGAAGCAGCTCCTATCCCAATTAAACTGTTGTACCCAGTTCTGTTCTATCTACCATTTTAAAGAGGGTAGGTGGACTAGTACGTGTCCATCCTTAGCCACTGCCTTCCATGTCCTTCCAGTAGGATAGGCTTAAAATGGCAGGTTTATTTTGATTCGTTGGTCTGGGACCTCGACCCACAGCCCATATCAGGCTGGAGGGGTAACTACTTTCAGGTTCCAGAGTTATGTCAAGCTCTGGCATATTCTGGCGTATTCTCATCCTGAATCATGGTTTGTAATGAGCAGTATCCTACACTCTGAAAAGCTCAGTTTGTTGTGAAGCAAGGTCTTAATCCATATGAACAGAGCAACTCTGTAAGTAAAAACAGCAAATGTGGTGCTGAAGCCTCAAAGGACTAATTGCACATTTTGTGTACAAAACAGAAGGATGAAAAACATTTGAATGTATGCTTAAAGAACCCAAAGCAAAATTATGCTATCAGTCATCAGTAACAAAACTTGGGTCTGATTATTTAAAAAGACACCAGTGGGAACCCACACTTAATCCATGGGTAAATTCAAATACTGAACACGTTCAGGGGAGTCAGGACTTTTATATAAATATTCAGTGAGCTGAAAAACATGTTAACTTAATTCAATAAATTATTCATTGTCACTAACTTTTTCAGCTCTAAAGCTAAACAATCAGAAAATATTTCTTCAACTGTACATCTGAAAATCAAATCAATAAATCATACCAAGTATAAACACTGTATCCTTTTTAATGAAAAAGCCACCTATAGGACTAACTTTATTAGCATTTATTACTGTTGAATGGAGGAAAGTCCCAAGAGGCAGCTTTGCAAATAAATATAACTGTCTTATTAGCTGTAGTAGCACAGTGATCTTTACTGTGAAAAATGAATTGCATATATGGACATCATTCAATTAACAGAAAAACAGTAGCAAACTATGACACTTGGCTTTGTCTTCTATGCCCATAAATGTTAAGTGTGAAGACCACTAATAGAGTTGCTAAAGTGTGTATCATAGCATCAGATTTTTAAATAACATACAGAGTTGATTACTTAAATTATTTATTTATTGGAAAGGCCACATATTTATTTAAAAGACGTAACTGTGCTCTGTAAAAAACAGAGAGAAAAGAAAATAAAAAACCAGAAAAGTGTTCATGGTGCAACATACTCACATATACCTGGCTTGATCATAAGAAAAGAGAGACAGGGTGGCATTTCTATTAATCAGTGGAGCCGCTCTGTTTCCAAATTATAAGGTAGCAATACAGTAAGTTTCAGGTACTACTCTAGCAGTACTGGAGTAATCTCTTGCAAAATCACACAATCTTTAGCAGAGATGCCATTTCCATCACAAAGTTCATTATCCATGATATAGACTGGATTATTTTAAGTTCTCCCCAGTTTTTAAGCCCAACATGCAATTTACTGGGTCACATCCAGTGCACAGGTGGGAGGAAGATTCATTAGTCACTGCAACAACAGGACAAAAACTAAATACAGATTAATGTATTAGTAGTTTAACAGTTTAAGTTTCCACACCATTATTGAAAATTTAGTTTAATAAAAAAACCAAAACCCTGCATCTTCTTTAAAACTGTTCTAATATTCCCTGTAATAAAAATATGATAATTAGGAACATCAGGAAGAGAGGAACTTTATTTCCTAATCCTGTCTCACAAGGTTACTAAGAGGTTACTGCCTTCACTTCTCAAGGACAAGTCACAGTCATTTCACTGCTAATTGCTAAAATCTCCTCTTTCTTCACTTCATTCATTAGAAATACAATGCAATTACCTACCCAAAATGCAACTGGAGTGTATTGTATTCAATTAATAAAACAGCAAGGAATACACAGGGGTTGGGATCTGAGCCTGCTGTGATTATTTTGCTCTTCGTTGGCCATGGCAGTTACCCCATGCTTCTGGGAACATCCTGTATTTAAAATCACATCATGGCTACCTACACAAAGAAGCCAGAAAGCAACCAAAAAATAACATGGGAGTGACCATTCTTCTTCAAGGAAGGCAAAAAGGGAGGAAGAAAAGAGGGTAGGAAAAGGAACATAAGAAGTGTTATATAAAAATGAAGCAAATAAAGGTAGAGTAGCTGGCGTGTAAGTTGCAACTACGGTGCATTATCATTTAGTACAAAGCTAGTGCATGAGAGTTGAAAGGAGCAAACAGGCTGCCCAGAGAGGTGGAATCTCCATCTCTGGAGACAATCAAAACCCATCTGGACATATTCCTGTGTGGACCTGCTTTGGCAGAGTGGTTGGAACTGGATGGTCCCCAGAGGTCACTTCCAACCCCGTATCGTTCTGTGATTCTGGGTCTGGAAAAGCAGATTGCTGCCAGTATTACCGTAACAAAATACAGTGGCATTATAGTGCTTAAGTACTTGGGTAGAACTTCTTGCATAGTACTGATTGGTTTTCAGACCTTCTCTAGCTTCTTGTACTTTGTGTTGACCTGGGTACAGTTCTGGCTGTAGTCTTAGATCTGCACATGACAGACAGAAGACTGAGAACTGGCTTCAGCATACACTAAAAATGAAAGCTTTTATTCATGATACAGTCCTTAAACATATAGAGAGGATACATTTTTTTAATATTTATTATTAATCAATATGGTTATTAATTAAGAAGATTATTGAGGGGCAGGTGTTCAATTCCTGGGTTTAGTCCAGTAAGAGATGTTTTCCTAAAATGTTTGGAATATTTTACCTAAGCTTGTATTTGAAGTCCATCAATCTATGTAACTTTTATAGGAACAAAATGTTAGTGTAGATTAATTTAAAATGTTTGTTAATTCCATTCACTGTGATCCAGTTTAAGAGCTCTTTATGAAACAAACCAAACAGTATAGTAGTAACAATACTGGCTTTATTTTAAATTATTTTAAACTGTGTTTCTAAGTAGTAAATTAAAAATCCATATACCTCAGTTGGTGAAAGCTTCTCTTTTTTGCATGTGTATTTGTTTGCCTTTTGAAATTTTTAAGCAGTATCCAACTGTGAACGTACACATCTTTGCAGAATGGACAATGAATGGAACATCACTTATTTCTAAGGCTGCTGTTTGCTCATTGTACTTTGCTTGGCCCAGTTGCTTGGATAGTTAAATGTATGCTCATTTTAAAAGTAAATTCTGTTGCTTGCTGTGGGACTCCGATGTTTGAAAGAGACTAGAAATTTTTTATGTTGTCTTGATCATTTCCTGCTGATCAGATAAAAGACAAAAAGCAATACCTAGAATTCAGATCTCGATTTTGCATTCTTGCCAGTTTTATTTTAATGCTTACATTAAAAATTCCATTCAGCCAGAATGTAAATATATAAATAAATTTATGATTTCCACTTGCTTAGTTATATCAACACAACAGATTATGAGGGATGAATCATTTTAAAGAAAAACATCACCAGTATTATACAATTCCATTAGGGACTCCACTCCCCAAAGAATGTTTTAAAAGCATGCATTGTACACAATCTGGGACATGAATGGAAGAAGCTATTTAAAAAATCAGTTTTACAATGTCATTTCCATGTGTGGAAAATTCAGCCTCCATGTTTTTATCTCACTTTTCCCCATTTGGACTACATTTGAGAGTGCTATTATTAAAGTGTTATATAGAGAAGTAACACTTTCCTTTAATAATGGCAGCTGAAACTTCCCTGTTGATAAATTAAGCTCCACAATGGCAGTACTCGTCTGAGGACGTTGCAGAACAAGTAATTCACAATGGTGGGCTTTGTCTCTTTTTCATGTCTTTCTGGGTTCAAGCTACCCAGAGACTGAGAAGATTGCCATCTTCTCATATTCTATTTGCAAATGTTGGAGTTTTTGTTTTGTTTCAAAATGCTTCCTCCCGTAAGGAATGTTGTAGAGCAGGTGCTGTTTAGTTGTGAACAGTCAGATGCCACATGCTGTTGTTTCTTTTCCTGATTCGTGCTAATGCTGATAGTTTCTGAAAAAGAGGCTTGCAGTACTGAAAAGAAAAATCTTATTTCTGCAAACATTAATGTTCCTAACATCTAGCATTTCAGACCTGAGGTACAAATCCAGTGGAAGGAGTTTGAAGTACAAAGTACAAACAAATATTCAAAGAAGTGCTTTCTTGCAGGGTGGTCCCAAGGCACTCCTCTTGTTGTGAAAAAAAAAAAAAAAAAAGAAAAAAAAAAAAGGAAGAAAAAAAAAACCAAAAGAAGAAAAAAATAAAAAAGGAAAAGAACAGAGTTTATTAGGGACAGATTTTACAGTCTGATAAGCTTGGTGCAGTTACAAATCCAGCTTTACGATGGATTTGAGCAAGTGCAAGCACTGAATCTACATGGTTTTATTATTGTAACCACATTTATATCCCAAGCATGAGGGTGCTGGTGTTGTGTTGCTGGGTTTGGGGTTGGAACAGGCCTGGTACAATGGCAGAGCTCCCAAAAGTCCAGTTTTGCTTTCAGTTTTTTTCTGTTCTGAATCTGCATTCAAAAAATCAGGGGAAGAGCATTTCTACTGAAAAGGAACAAGAAGTTCCTTTCAGGAATAAACCACTGTTTTGTAGTTAGAATTATATCACTACCAAATTTTTCCTGATGCTTCTCTAAAATGGCATGAAATTTAACTGGTTTTGATGAAAGCTAATTCAAATCCAACCTATGCATATTTATGGTACATTTTTTTCTCTGGAAGTTTAGATTGGAATCCACAGCAGCCTCAGAAAATGTACAAATTAAAAGACATCAGGTGTTGAGAAGAGGGAAAGCTAAAGATCCTATTTATCATGTGCCTGCAATCACTGCTGAGTGATGCATAGTGATTACATTTTTTTTTTTTTTTAATTTAATTGGCAGGCTTCTGAGACTGCAAAGGAAATTGGTGACAAGATGATGGATCAGTTTCACCATATTGGCTTGTTGATCCAACAAACCTAAAGTGAATATTGGCATTTGTCATTCAGCTTTGGACCCCTACAGACTCCTGCTGCTGATTAGTCAAATACTTCACCTCCGTGTAATTATTTTTCAACAGCAGAGGCTCCAGGAGATTCTCAGGGGAACAAACTTTTACAATGTAACTGCAAAGAAGTGCTACTTAGTACCGCTTAAGTGAGAAGAAATAAGCATATGGGAAAAGGGAAGAAATCAATGACAGTGTTTGAACAGCTTAACCCTGTTGGCCTTTGCATGTTAATAGATTATTTATGCATCACTTTCCCAGTAGATGGAAATTAGTATGATTAGCATTTTCTCTTTATTGACTGCAAATCACAAATTGGAAAAATGTTTGTGTGCTTTTTTGTTTATTCTCTTCAAAAGTTGTGACAGTGGCTCTGAGGCCAGAACAACCTCACTTGTCATCTGTGCTTAGTTCCTGGGCTTTACTTCCAGAGAGATTTCTTATCAGCTGCAGGCAGTCTGCTTTATGGTCATTAAAATGAACTGAGTCATGTAAATAAGGTTAAAAAAAAAGCATCTTTTTTTTTTTTCTAACAAACTTGCAGTGCACTGAAATTTGTTAGGTCCTTCTACAAATGGTATTTCACAATTTGTAACCGAGTCTCCTGTGTCTATAGGTGTGATAGTATAGGAACACAACATTGATTGCAATGTAGCAGGATTTGAGACATTCATGGTACAGAAGCTGGAGTGTCCTGAAAACAACTGGAAAAAGTTAAGGTCAGTGTGACCTGAAAATTATACAAGGGAGAAGAGTATGAGGTTTTGTTACATGTGAGATTATTTTTGGTGATATTGCCTGAAAGAAAATAGAAAGTAGATTTCTGTTCTCTTCCTATAAAAGGACTTTCTTAGGCCACAGAAATTTACAGTACATTTCTTAATGTACAGTACAGAATACATTTCTTAAATATTCCCAAGAAGAGAAATCATTATGTAGTCAAGAATCTGAATTAGCTCCGTCTACACATTATGTCACAGAAGGAACCAGATCAAAATACCGGACCCATAGAGTTTAAATTCAAGATACGGGATGCAATGCAAGTGCCTTAACCAAAGCCTGAAACAGATTTGATGAATGATAGCACTTCTTTGGGGAGCAGGAAAAATCTTCATACAAACACTGGCTGTGCAAGAGCAGTTTGTGTTATTAGGAGGGTGGTGTATTTTTTCTCTCTATTTTTTTTAAGATATGATAAATCCCAGGTTTCTTGCTATGAGAAAGATTTCTTGATGTTTTTCCCAGAGCTCTGCCAGTAATACAAATATCTGAGCTGTACACAACTGCAGGAAGACAAAGCAAAGGTGGAAAGCTGAACTATGTGAGGTGAGCTGCATAAGAAAAAGAGGAAAAGAAACCCAAAAAAAATTCAACACAAGGGTAAAGCACATCCCATGCTTATCACAAAATGAAGAAGATTTAACTTAGATCCAGACAGGTCATGCATGGCATTTATGTCAGTGTGCTGGGAAGCATCATCTAGATGGTTAGATTAGATACACATATCAGATAAATTTCCAGACACTGACTCTGAGAAGGGGTGGCTGCATGAAAGAGGAAGGTTCAGCAGAGACTGTTGGACCAGATAAAGAGAAGGGTGGATATTTATTTATTTATTTATTGTCATTTCTGTTAACAACCTCAGATAAAGAATACCTGCACTATGTTTATAGATGGTATGAAGCTGGAAGAAGTTTTATGTGTGCTGTAGGGCAGAAACTGACTCTCAACAGTGTTTGAACATCAGAGAAATGGCCTGGTGAAATTAGCATGAATTTCATTATAGAACAAGTACATAAAATTTTGGATGGAGTAAAATTTGTAGAGAAACACCTATGCAGGAAGGGATCTAGAGGATTACAGTAAATGACAAGCTGGACATTAGCCAATATTTTGTAAAAATCTTCCTATTGGAAAGCATAAGCAAAAATAGTGCTTGCAATAAGTGCATTCTTAGGGAAGAGTCAGAAGGGCCAATGCACTTCAAGAAAGGTGTGGATCAGTGGCAAAGAGTATAGAGGAGTCTAGTGAATAACTAGAGTTCAAGAAAACACACCTGACAGGAAGACAGAAAACAAATTGTGATATTTTTAGTTTAAAGAAAACTAACAAGTGTCATGAGAACAGTCAAAGGAAGATTACCAATGTGGGCATAAAATGCAGGAAAAATAAAAAAAACCCCACAAATTAGATATTCCAAAGGAACAAAGAAGCATGGGGCATAATGGAATCTCCTTTGCATGAGCTTAGCAAGCACTCAGTGCACAGGAATGACAGGGAAAAAATCGGTCTTGCATATGAACAACATGGTATATCAGACAATCTGAGGTAGACAGTCTGGCTCTCCTGCTGTCCTCTTAAGAAAGAGAAAATCATTTTAGTTAGATTCCCAGGACTTACAGCACTGGTAGAGGAAGAAAAAAGATATCTGCTGTGACAGTTCCCTATCTAAATGATTGACATGGCTTCTGCTAGAATAAGTAATCTTAATAAAATAGTTATTAGTCACATAGTCCATATGCATACAATTTTATTTTATGACTAAAATTAAATCTAACATAATAATGAAGAATGACCTTTGAAAAGAATGATCATCCAGTACACCTGGAGCTGATTGCCCCAGGGGTGGAAACACAGCCCCACCATTTGTCACGGGCTGATCCAGAATGCACTGGAACAGGGTGAGGCTCCGGAACATCTGCAGTACATTGACGATATCATTGTATGGGGCAACACAGCAGAAGTTTTTCAGAAAGGGAATAAAATAATTCAAATCCTTCTGAAAGCTGGTTTTGCCATAAGACGAAGTAAGGTCAAGGGGCCTGCACAGGAGATCCAATTTTTAGGAGTAAAATGGCAAGATGGACGCCGCCAGATTCCAATGGAAGTGATTAATAAAATAGCAG
>BJBW01013975.1:7137-70800 GCA_004320125.1 Scolopax mira | reverse complement strand
TGGGTTTTTGTGTTTGTTGTGGTGTGTTTGTGTTTTGGGTTTTTTTTTTTGGGGGGGGGGGGGGGGGTTTGTTTGTTTGTTTCGTTGTTTTTTGTTGTTGTGTGCCAGGTTCAGTTTTAGTCAGCTTTTTGTCAGCTTAGGTAAGATAATTTGTGAGCTGAAAACTGTTGTTTCATCACCAGTATGGTGAGATTTGTGGTGTGCTTGCAGCCGCAGTCTGGATCTGGAGATAAGGTTGAGGAAGTTTGAGGGAAGAAAGGGTTTTATAAAAATAAACTTTCACATCCTGTATATCAACTTAAAACCCAGGTACATCTTCTGTGTGAACAAGGAGTTTGGAATTTAATAGCGACCATGGAGCTAGTTTGTTACTTGGCGCTTTTATGTGATTGTCCTGTCACTGCACTTCCTGACAAAGAGTCCCTCCCCAGCTCTCCTGTAGCTCTCTTCAGATTTTGGAAGGCTGCTCTAAGGTCTCCCTGGAGCCTTCTCTTCTTAAGCAGCCCCAGTTCTCTCAGCCTTTCCTTGTAGGAGAGGCGCTCCAGCCCTCTGAGCATCTTCATGGCCTTCCTCTGGATCCCTGGTGGGTAATGCCACCCACATAAGCTACTGCTCAATGGAAGGAAGAAACTGCGATTGCCAAAGAGTGGAAGCAAGAGGATAATTTGGAGGCCATGCGTGTTGTCTAGATTTGAACCCAGCTGATAAGGATTTGTCATTGCTTATTGCTCTGTTGAGTGAGGGGGATACAGCTGTTGGAATAGCCTGCTGAATACTTGTAGACAGCGTTGTGTTCTGCATGATGGAACACAGAACATGTTACTATTGCTCTAATGAGTTTTCTTATGGCCTGTGTACATGAGGCGGGTTTTGTTTTGTCTCTATAACTGTGCTGTGTTTCATGTTTTAACAATAAGTCAGCTTACCTGTTTTAAAGAAATGTTCTTTCATTTAGCTGCCTGTGTAAACAGTTAAGTTCAAAGATGTCACCTTAATGAACAGTATACTGTAGGATTTGCAGTGTAAGTGATTGTGCAGAGGCTTTTTATTAAACACTTATTATACATGGCAGACATTGTTATATGATAATTATTAAAAAGTGTACTCGTAGTTTATTACAATTAAGAACTTTCTCTTTCCTTTTTCTTCCCATCCCGATTTGTTTCCTTATTTAGGTCATAGTGTGAGGAATATTCAAGCTTTTTCAGTCCTCCAAAATGCATTTTTGAGAGCAAAAACCAACTATCTAGCACAAATCATCCTTGATGCCATCACCAATATTTATATGGCGGACAATGCCAACTACTTCATTTTGGAATCGCAGCACACATTGTCTCAGTTTGCAGAGAAAATTCCTAAACTTCCAGAAGTGCAGACCAAATACTTTGAGATGCTGGAATTTGTTGTCTTCAGCTTGAACTACATACCCTGTAAAGAACTGATCAGTGTGAGCATCCTTTTAAAATCCAGCACTTCTTTTCAGTGTAGCATCATCGCCATGAAGACGCTCCTTAAGTTCACCCGTCATGACTACATCTTTAAGGATGTCTTCAGGGAAGTGGGGCTTCTGGAGGTGATGGTAAATCTTCTTCATAAATATGCAGCCCTTCTGAAAGACCCCACTCAAGCACTGAATGATCAAGGTAGTGTGTGCTCTTTCATTTTACTAATACATGTCTTTTTGGCTGGGAATGGTGGAGGCTAGCACTTACGAGGAGGAACGAAGGAGTCTGAACGTGTCTCTCAAGTTGAGGTTGAGAGACAACCTCAAGGTTGAGTTCTGCCAGGGTCTGCTGTGCCATCTTAAAAGTTCATGGGAATTGCTTCTCTCTTAACGTCCTGTGGGAAGCTGGAGGCAGGCTTTAATAAAAGCTGCTGTATGAATGCAAAATCGTAGGAGTTCATATTTTCCCTTTTTAAATTTTTTTTAATGTATCAGTTTAATGTTTGTTACATAACATAAAAAGAAAAGTGAAGGTGCAGTGCACAGTAACTATACTCTTCCTTGCGAAAGATAGTTGTGCATTTCATTGTGTTTAGCCCCAGGTTTGAAAAAATTACTATAGAGTGCGTATCTGAGCTCTTAACAGGAGTGCATATTAAAGTTTGCAGAGTTTTTTATAAGTTGGGTCTACATTTTTAGAAAAGCATTATTAATAACTACCTAACTAAATCAATAGCTATCTCAACTCCAGAATTGAACATCTCAGAGATAAACTACGTAGCTGCTTAGCCTGCCAAATGCCTTATGTGCATACATACACACATGCATACCTTTTCTTTTTATTATTCTCTATTCAAAGTGCATTTGAGTTAATGTGCATCAGTGATACTTATTTTTTAATCTTTATTGTTGGATGTTTCCTGTGAGTTTATTTTCTGAAGCTTCATTAGTGAGCAGTAGCAGTTGATTAAAGTTACAAAGCTGGTTTTTGCCAGCAAAAAACTCGTCAATTCCCATGTTCTTGTAAACTAATGGACCAAGCTGTCATCTGATGAGGGTGCTACCTGAGTGCACATGCTCTTATGTTGTAGCTTGCTTCTTAGCAGAGTAATTTTTTAAAAATGTTTATCTGGAGTGTTAGTCTGTGTTTAATATGCTACTTGCAGTGTTGGTTCATCTGTTAACACCTGTTGAATCATCAGTACATATATTGTAATTATGTGAATGCAGGTTTGTGCTTTTGTGTGGAATTTCTCTTTTCAAATACTGAATACTGAACAAAACCAGATCCTGTTGTCTTCAAATATGGTATGGTTTTGTGGCTTCAAGAAACAACAGTTGGGGATATGAAAGTACACATACAACTGCAGTGTCAGCCACTGAGCTCACACCGCTCAAAAGCTTCTGTTTAAAATCTTGTTTTTAAAAATTAATTTTTCAAATGATTCATAGTTGAGAGTTCCCAGGAATGCATGTGTAGACTAAATCTTAATTTGCTTTGGAATATGGTTAGGCTGCGTACTCTCTGGGGAAACAAAGAAAATAAGTGTTGGTGGAAAGTATAGAGAAGCATCTTAGAAAAGAGTGAATTTTACTATGACTTTGGCTTCTGAAATTATTTTTTTAGGGGATTCAAGAAACAGTTCATTTGAGGACCAAAAGCAGCTGGCTTTATTGGTTATGGAGACCTTGACAGTACTACTACAAGGATCAAACACAAATGCAGGTAAGTAAAGGCCGCTGTCAAAATATTTATTAAGAAGTAACTCAGAAAATCATGCCTGAAACCAACATAGTCTTGACTTTCCGTCTTCTGGTAGGTAATCAAACACACTAAAATATATTTTTTCTCTCGCAGTATTTTTCTGAAAGAGAGAATAAGCAGCATAAACTAGAGTGCATAAAATGAAAGAGTACAAGATAATGTTTCTTTTTAACTTCAGTTTCTTCACTAGCCGTTATCTGAAGGCAAGCACCACACCCCGTCACTCTTCAATACCGCTATAATAATTTTAGTAGGGTTTGTAACACAGGTTGTGTACTGAAAATTTAAGCCTATAATTACACATGTATTTTGCTGTTGACAGTTTCATGTCTACTTAAATGTGGTTAATAATGCTTGCATCTTTAGCAAAAAATGGCTTTTCATTTTTAAAGGTATATTCTCAGTCAGTGTGTATAAATAGGGGCTCTGTTATGAGTGTCTTTCTCTAAATCAGGCAGATTTATAATATGCTTCATTAGCCAAGGCTTAATGACATTGAAATAGTCAGTATGTGTATCTCACATTAGTAAAAGCTGTTTCTGAGAGTTTGAAATAACAGATTGGGAAAGGATAACTGTTTTTAAACCCTTTTTGTCTGTTCTATTATATGAAGAAGAAAATGAACAGGCTAAGGGGAACAGACACCAAGAAGCCAATGAACTTGGCTGAAATAAGGGGTTTTTAGAGAGGAATTGGTATAGATTACAGGTGAATTGCATGAATCAATTACACACTTGTACATTTATCACATGGTTTTGCCATGTGAGAATAGGCAGAATTAGAAAGGAGTGGCACAAAGGTACACTTGGGGGCTTCCATATAAGGAGAAATTGGGGCTGAAAAAAAAAATCCCCAAATTAAACCAAAACCTCAGACTTGTTTGGTTTCTAAGGATGAATGAGAGGAAGCGGTGTAAGTTTGTGACTGTAACACCTCTGAAGGACTGGAACTACCGTGTATTTCAGAAGTGACAGGTCTTGGTTCACAGGACTGAACTATATACGCCTGAGCTGTGCTCCTGTGAGATAAGGATCTGACTGGGGTAGCATCTACCTGATTTGTGACAAATCCTTGGCTGCTGTTATGTGATGTTCTTGACATCACCTAGGAAGCTTGAAGCAGCCTTCGGTACCTCATTGCTACTTCTCCGCACTGAGTTAATCTCTGAGTTACCCACCAGAGAAGCAACAGAGGCTGGCGTAAAGCACTTCAGGTCTGTGGAATGACTCCACAGACATTGTTTCTGAAGACTCCTGGAAAGTTCAAGGGCCTCATTTCATCAGTAGCTCTCCAAGTTCAGGATTCTGACAGAACCGTACAGGAGGAGCCGAGAAATCATTTCTCAAAGAAGTTTGCGGTTGTTGTCTGTGTGGCATGGCTCTGATGTGAGCCCAGTGGCACTGGATCCAGAGCCCAGCAGAGGTTTTAGGTCATCACAGAGAGGCATAAATAGACATTATGCAGCCTCCCAGTGCTTTATACCACACCTAAACCTTGGTATCTGATCTTTTCACTGAAATTTCACTGAATTTGTAGAGTTGGAAGGGATTGTAGAGATCATCTCGTCCAACTCCCCCACCAATCTTAAACTGGTATCTCTGATAAAGTTGCTTGCATAGTGTATAACTGATAACTGAATTTCAAACAAGAAAATTTGGGTATCCAGACCCAGACAAGTTCACAGATAGTCAAGAGTCTAGAGCAAGAATGGGAGAAATATAAAATGTTACCTCTCTAAAAACAAGAGACCTGGCCACTGAGAAAGATGTGCTTTGTCTGTAAAGGATGCAACCAAGTTAACTGTTTCAGGGTCTGAGGCTTCTTCTTTACCTCATCCATATCTCATACAAAGAACGACAGAGAAAGCAGGAGGCAGAAATTTGGAAGGGGATAGTGGGACTAAGCTTTGTATGTGTGCGTGAGAGGGAATAAACATTGTCCTGACTAGCTTGTTAATCCTGAGCTTGCTCATTTAAACTGCTCTTTTAGTTTGTGGTCATAAGGAAAGTGATCCCTTTTGACACTGTAGTGCAGCATTGATCCATTTCCCTACTCTGTTTTCATCTTCAGTCATTAACGAAGAGCAGTACTGTAGGTGCTGAACCTACTAAACACACGTCGTAAGTGCCCAGTTTGGTTTTTATGATGTTTTCAGGATCAATTTTCATTTAATTTTCAGTGAATACTGCACATGTGTTCTTCTGAGTATCAGCTAAGCTTGAGAACCACTGTTTGACTTGGGCTTTATCTCTACAAAGATAGGTCTTTCCACAAAAAAACTTCTGCAGAATGTTAAGAATCTTGTGGAGAGGCCGAATCACTTCTCAATCAGTGTTCCTGGTTTGCTTTTCCCATCCAGAAGCAGCCTAGTTATATTTTTGACAATGAACTAAATGTAATATAAACACTGTCCTTAACCAAACTAGCATATAGTCTTCACTAAAGACAGAGGGGCTTCTATATTTTTTTATTTTGTTTCATTTTGTGACTCTTTGAGCATCTACGGATTAACAGATTTAATGAGGGAATTTCTTAGAACTAACCTGCATCCTTGTACTCTTGATACCTTTAGTGAAAAATACTTTCAGAAGAATATCATAGAATCATCTAGGTTGGAAGGGACCTTTAGCTCAAGTTCTATTTTTATTTGTGGTAGGAGAGGAAAAATAGTAAGTCATTAAAACACCCATGGTGCTACATCTCTGCCATTCGATTTGTAGAAATGAAAATTGACACCTTTTATGTTTTGTTGATGTCATTATTTGTTCCTGATTGTATTTTTCGCACTCCCTATGCTCTTATCTCCACTCCCCCCCATTCCCCTTTCTGAGTAGGTATTTTCAGGGAGTTTGGTGGTGCGAGGTGCGTGCACAACATAGTAAAGTATCCCCAGTGCCGACAGCATGCCCTGATGATCATCCAGCAGTTGGTGTTATCACCTAGTGGAGAAGACGATATGGGCACCTTGTTGGGACTGATGCACTCGGCTCCACCTACGGAACTACAGCTGAAAACAGACATCTTAAGGGTAAATGAAATACTGCTCAGGACTCTTGCTCCTATGCCACTCTTTTAAAAAAGAAAACGCTGAGAAGGGGATTGAATTGGATTGGATGGATGGTATTTAGATGCTGAATGTAGATTGTTTCTGGAGTTGAAATGCATACCTTTGATGCGTGATTTTTATTTTCTTCAATCTGCCCATGGCAGAATCCAAGATGAAGGCTAATTATCTAACTAAGGCAAACTATCGTGAGTTATCAATGCTGAATTAGTTAATGTAAATGTAATGGTAGTGATCACAGTAGGAGACAAAGCCAAAGAGCTTGCTTGCTTCAGCAAAATAGTGAAAAGGTAGGGAAGTAAGGCTGTAAGTGGAGGAGGAAGAGGGAAGATTCTCATCTGTTTTCTATTGTATTAGTATTTTTGGCTGCTAATCTAGGCCCACAGTTGCTTCTCAGAATAGCTAATGTTATCTTTGTAAATTGACTTAGCACTGTTATTTTAGGGTAGAGAAGTTGAGGTAAGTAGTAGTAAGTAAATGAGTCTTACCAGAGAGAACTCGGAGACGTGTATGTTCTTCTCTGTTAAAAGCAGCTGTAATATTTCTCTGGAAGACAAGCAGCTTCATCTTATTCCAAAAAGACAGAAAGGAAAGCTAGTAATAAAATGATTCATTTGACATGTTTTGTCTATCAATGTCTTCATTCATTCTTGAGCATGTCTCGTGCACAATACGTAAGGGGAGAGAAAGGATATTTGCAGTTCCCCAGCGGATTTAACATCCAAAGTCAGGGGTTCTGTCCTTCATCTGTCTTCCATCAGTGCTGTTTCCAGAAGTTCTGGCTATGGAACTGACAGCCCAGAGTAGTGCAGTGGTGTGTCTCTTACTGTTTACCCAGACTTGGCAGGAAATGAGATACCACTTTCAAATGAATGACAGTCTAACTATTTCACTACCCATCTTCTGGGGTTAAAAAAAAACAACAGGCACTATTCTGAAGAAGTCAGCTCTTGGTCATGAAAGATCTGAAAGGTCCTCCCTACTCCCCTAGCCTATTTTTGTGTATCAAGACCGTTTTTGTGTTGTTTGTGATGCTTTGTTTAGGGAGACTTTCTTCTATATTCCATGTTCACATTGGTCAAAATTCCTGTGAGAGCTGCCCTCTGCTCTTTTTTTTGGTTTTGTTTTCAGTTTGGTGGGTGGGCTTCCCCACCTCCTGCTTTCACAAATAAATGAATATTATTTTGTACTACCTAGAGAATGTAGTTTCTGCTGTTTATACTTTGGCTGTGTATTAATTCAGCAAGTAAGGTTTTGTCCATTTTTGTTTATCTCTCAGGCTTATTTTTGAACAGCAACTCTGAGAAGCAGGTTTCACCCAATTCATAGACTTAGGGATTTCATTATAGAGGAAAGCTAAAACTAACTGTGGTTATGGGGCTTATTCTTTACTGCCGTTGTTACCTTTGGGTGGTGGTGTGGCTTCATAGCTGCCAGATGCTTATGCATCGTAGGTTTCTGGGAGACCTGTGTTAGGATGCTCCAATAGATTTCTTATTGCTACAGGCAGTCGTTTGCCTGCTCTTGTTTGAAATTGTTTGTGAATTATGATGGCAGAATGGATTCTTCTCTAATAGATACATTATCTGCCTTATCACTAAGGGAATTACCTGGGGATTTTGGTTTCCATTCTAGGCTTGGTCAAGTCTTTTATGTTGGCAGGTTTATTTATCTCCTTAATTTCTTATTTCTAAATTAGGAACAAAGCTTTACTTTTCCCCCCATTCTTTCTCTTTTTATTTTGTAAGTTCTTGAAGATGGGGACTCTTGCAGTGCAAAGCTCATCTTTGGAGACTTCAGGCATTATCAAAATAACAAACCACATGAGCATTTTGCTAGCATATCAAACAAAAGCATTCCTACCTTTTTTTCAAGCTGTTTGTAATGCTTCTGCTTTTTTTTTTTTTCTTCTTCTTTGTTTTGATTGTTTGTTTTGTCCATAGGCCCTACTCTCAGTGCTGAGAGAGAGTCACCGCACAAGAACTGTTTTCAGAAAAGTTGGTGGCTTTGTGTATGTCACATCTTTGCTTGTTGCTATGGAAAGATCTTTGTGCTCGCCGCCTAAGAATGGCTGGGAGAAAGTAAACCAGAATCAAGTGTTTGAACTGCTTCACACTGTGTTCTGCACATTGACTGCAGCTATGCGCTACGAGCCAGCCAACTCTCACTTCTTCAAAACAGAGATCCAGTATGAAAAACTGGCAGATGCTGTTCGATTACTTGGCTGCTTTTCAGACTCAAGAAAAATAAGCCCCTTGAATGTCTTCCCTTCAAATACACAACTATTTCAAAGACTTTTGGAGGATGACCTAATATCCCTGGATTCTGTGTCACCTACACTAAGACACTGCAGCAAACTTTTTATTTACCTCTACAAGGTAGCAACAGATTCTTTTGACAGGTATGAACTACTTTTTATTTTTCCACCCTACCTGCCCCCATAATTTTGGTGTTCCCCAAAATAGTTTTCTTCAAATATGTTCATTGCGAGCTTTTGTATTTCCATTTTAATCTATTTCTCCATTTGTTCACTCCAGTGAGAGGAATATAAAGTGGCAACATCTGACCAAATATTGACTTAGCTTGCTGTTGTTCTCCAGGGTTCGCTCTGATGTGGAATTTTTTTGTCATGGCAGCAATCAAGATAAAGATGTCAGTTTAGGGGTGTATTTGATGTACTGAAGCAACGTGTTGGTTGATAGGCAAATTATCTGGTTGCTTTATCATACAGAACTACTAGATTTTTATGCTTTTATTAAGCCAAATGAAAACTTGTTTCTTGAATGTCATACCTGAACTTCACTTTTTTTCTGATATGGGCCTTCAAAGCAAGGAAGTAGATAATATCATGACAAATTTACAATCATAGAATCATTTAGTTAGAAAAGACCTAAGATAATCGACTCCAACTGTTACTTAGCACTGCCAAGTTCACTACTAAACTATGTCCCCAAGTGCTACATTTGACCATCTTTTAAATACCTCCATGGATGGCGACTCAACCACTTCCCTGGGCAGGCTGTTCCAATGTTTGATGACCCTTTCAGTGAAGAAATTTTTACTAATGTCCAATCTAAACCTCCCCTGGTGCAACTTGAGACCATTTTCTCTTGTTCTATTGCCTGTGACTTGGCAGAAGAGACTTGACCCCAACCTCTCTACAACCTCCCTTCAGGTAGCTGTAGCGAACAATAAGGTCTCCCCTCAGCCTCCTTTTTTCCTTACTAAACACACCTAGGCTAGATCTCGTGTTTAGTCTGTGAATTATTGTTTTTTAAATTTTACCGGGACATACTCCCAGAGTTAAACAACTAGAATTTAAGTTATACTTGTGATTTGAAAAGAACAGTAATGTGTGTCCTAATGTTGATTCAAAATGGCAACAAATCTTACTGAACTACTTGTTGAAGACTGTTTTGTCTTCAAGTAGTTCTCGCCTGTGATTTCAGGTACAAAGGAGTAAAACACAGACCTAAACTTCTTATCTGGGACCTTGGAGCTTCTTCACCCCAGCTATTTAATATAAGTGACCCTGTTTTAATAAGACAGGCCATCTAGATAGTCAGATACAGAGTCTGATTTTCCAAGTGTTGAAGGTGTGGCTGTGAATGTTGAAATATTAATAGAGCTGCCAGTTGGTCAGGCTTTCTTAAATTAGGTGACTAGTAAAGTGCAAACTTCATGGTTTCATTAATGAACATTTTGCCTCAAAATCAACAAATCTTAATGCTTTTCTCATGGTTATGTTTGGGTTTTTTTAATATAACAACAAAAAACACTCTCTAAAAAGACAAAAGCTGAGTACAGAAATGAATTTACTTGATCTTGTTATTATTAAGTATTATTAAAGCATTAAGATTAATGGAGGAAAATGTGTGTTAAGAAGGTGTTGCACATATATGGTAGAAGTTCTAACACTGGCTTACAGTACAGTATGAAGAATCAATGGGGTAAGTAAATCCCGTGGTGGTGTTGCATAAGCTACCTCATTTAAGTTCCCTTTTTTTTTTTAACTTGTCATCTTCAGTGACTGCATTCTCCTTTCTTTCTTAAACTCTCTGATCGTCATTCTTTGTAAAGTTTACTTGGGTTTTTATTTCTTATCCATGTTGCTTATACTCGCTTTACTGAGGCTTTACGTTTTCATCTTAATTTCTGCTGTTTGCCATAGAAAGCTGCCCTGTTTTGCTAGCATGGCTGGATGGATAAGCCTCTGGGGCGTAATGCAGGAGCGCTGCAGTCGTGCAGTAACACAAGTACACGCTTAGCATGTCCCTTTGTGTACCTGACGTGTGGTGCTGGGTAGTGTCCTTTGTCATCCATGTTGTTTCTGAAGAATGGATCCTAGTAATGATTTTATTGGTGCTTTTGTAAAACTAACAAGCTTATGGCCTCTGGTTTTTTTCTCTAACCTCTCTGTCCTACCCCTGTCTGTTTTGTCTGTAGTCGTGCAGAACAGATCCCTCCTTGCCTGACAAATGAGACTTCTCTCCCCTCTCCCTGGGGTACGCCAGCTTTGTCCAGGAAAAGGTACCGACCCTTCAAAGAGAAGTTGATCTTGCTTCTGATTTCTCTCTCTGTTGTGTTTCTTAGTTTGGGCTTTCCTTTTTTCTCTCAAGTTGTTATTTTTTTTCCTGCAGTGTGTGATTTCACATGTGTGTGTTTACTGAATAAAAGAAATGTAAAGGTATGTTTCATAAGTGAATCCTAAGTAGTGATGCTAATGGATGAGATTGGAGATGTCTCCAGACTCCTGAAGCACCTAAAGTTCATGATTCAAAACCAAATAAGATCTAGTATAAGGAATGATTTAAAGGAGGTATAAATGAAATTCTTGGGAGCAGTTCAAAGAAGTTCAGACTATGCCAGTAGATCAGTTAACACAGCAGGATTTCTTTTTTCTTGTCTGATTTTTTTTTTTTTTAAGAAAAAGTACTTCTAGTGGGAATGTGGATGGCTTGTTAAGGTCCTCATTTGTTAGTAATTGCACCCGAGTACAAAAATAAAGAATGAACCTGTCGGTACTTGACTGCAAATGATGTAGAGGCAAGCTAAATGAAAGGGTTTGGAAGGAAAGATCAAATGGCACAATTCAGAAATCTTAGCACCCTTTCCCTCCCAAGTTACTATCTTTTCTTATGCATCTTAGTGTCTGGTATATTCTTTTGTCTTTAAAAAAAACCAACTTGCTGATTCAACAACAGTGTGACATACAGACCTGTGAAAATGATAAAAAGGAGATTTTTCCCGGAGGCTCAGGGGAAGGAGGCAGCCATTTGTTACCTGAAGGTGCAGGTTAGGTGGAGGTTGGCTTTTGAAGCCTCAAAAGACATTTGAAAGACTGTGGGTTATCTGGGGTGCAGGTGCCATGTGTGGAAAATACCATCTTTGTGGCTTGGTGCTTGGCTTTAAGTATGCATAGAGTTCCATGTCTGGAATTAAAAGTATTTTACAAAGGGAAGCAACCAAAGCTGCTTTTAGAAACTGCTTGGAAAGGAAATGTTTGTGCTCAAACAGGTTAGTAAAGAGAAGCCTTTTTCTGTCTTGCAGAGTAACGTTACCCAAGTCATACCTGGGTATTCTGCAGGAACTGGCTTGGATAAGGCCAATTTCCCAATAATCCACAAACTCTTAGACTGTTGTTTCTTTTATAAGACAGAGACCTTTAGGAATAAACATAGCAGTTGCAGTTCAGAGAGGAAAACCTCAGCTGCCAAACTCCTCCTCCTATTGGAAGAAATTCAAAAGAAAGCAACATTTCCCTTGGAAGCTTTTTGCAGCTTCAGCCCTGATATTAAGCTCTAGCATTATGGATTGCCCTGGGCTACATTTTGCTGTTCTCCCCGGGTGTAACGGTGGGGCTGCTCGGGTTCATTGAATTACTCAAACGCACTGGTACGCAAAGGCTGGCAGCACAACACGTGCCATGCCTGCCAAGCATCATGACTAAAAGAGTGACAGATGGTTAGCTGACGCAGCTTGGTCATTAAAATAATAATTTATGTATATATGAATAGATATGTTAGGTTTCCTTTACGGTGGTTGGCTGGTTTGGGGGGTTTTTTTTTTGGTTTTGTTTTTTTTTTTTAGTACTGAAAATGCAGCCAATTATTTAAAAACTGTGTGTTAGAAGGTGAAGTGAAGAGTGAATGGTTTAAAAAGTCAGTCTCCCCTGTGGGCTGCTTTGGGCAATTCAGGTAGGCACCAGTACAGTAATGCTATACTATACTTGCTAAAGGGGTGCATTTGACATGGATCTTCACAAAGAAAAAAGTCCTTTGGGCCATAACAAGTTTTGTGAGGTTCAAAGCAAAAGTGGACAGAAAGAATGATCATGCTGGCCCAGTTGACTTTTTAGATCCTTTCTATAAAAGCATGTTTTCAAGTTTAAAAAAAATTGACAGGGAGGGCTAGGCTTTTTCAAAGTCTGTTTGAGCAGCTGTCTGCTTTCTCACGGTTGTTCAGCATCATGTTTGTCATTCCTAGGGAATTCAGTGCCAGTAGCTGGGATCTTCCTACTTTCAGAAATAAGCAACTTGGGGTTTATAGTACAGTATTCTTTTCTTTTTTCTCCCTTTTAAATGTCAAGTATGGTCAGGTTCTGTCAAAGTTGACTTTTCTGAGAGAAGTGGTTGCTTTTCTCTTATTGTTTTCTGTCTCCTTTACTTTGCTTCCCTGGGATCTCCCTTGTTGTTTTGGGCTGGTTTCCTGCTTTTTGACTCAGAAGGCAGGTCCCCGAGGGGGAGCTCTCCTGTGCTGTTTGGCTAAAAGAGCAAGCAGGCACTGTGCACACAAATAATTCTTACAAACAAACCCAGTACAGTTCCTGTTTTCCACGCAGTCTAGAATGGTTCTGGATACATACATCTACTAATGTTCTGATATTCTCTCTCAGATGTGCCTGCCACTTCTCAAAGCTGTATTACTCCGAGGAGTGAGCGGTGCCCTCCAAGTGTTATCTTTTATATAAATAATGTTGGTGGGACTCCTCCAGCACGTGTGTTGGGATGGCAGTACATAACTCCTGGAATGCATTAGTCATCCACTCCTCCTGTATAATTTGAATCAAGAACTACACCTTTGCCAGCTCGATTGCTGTGAATTTTGGCAGAGAAAGCCTTATCTCTCTCTCTTTTTTTTTTATTGAGGATGTTTTGGGCCTAATGGGATGAAGTAGAGAATAGAATGTACAGCATTCTTAATGTGTGATGAAGCTTGTGCTGGAAGAAGAATGGCATCAAGCTGATACCTCTGAGAATTTTAGTGGGAATGCATCTACAGCTGTCAGTATAAGTGGTTGCTTCTAAGTCAGTGTGTCAAAGCCCCTTTTCCCTGAGTCAGATTAAAGCAGCTTAATGCCAAACTGAATTGCCATAGCGGTCACAGAAAGACTGAGAGCATTTGGGACTGCTGTCACAAGCGTACACCAAGACCAGCTTTCTGTTTCTCTAGCATAATTAGAGATTTCTGAGAGTTTTGTGATAGGACGTTTTCTAATCAGTTGATACTGAAAAGCAAATGGGGAGAAACGTATTCAAAGCTGAATTCATCACCCAGAACAGGAGCAGTGGTAGATGTCGTCCTTGTGTGCTGCCTCTGCAACTAGAACGGGAAGAGGGAGGCAAGAAAGGCAACCTTTCAGTTCTTCAAACTACGTAGCATCCAGGGAACAGACTTCTCAGTTCAAGTATAGTCAAAATATTGCAACTCTTCCAGGTTGTCTTTGGGGAAACATGTCCAGCAGGTTTGTCCAACAGTCATTCAGTTGATCTGTCTGAGGGAAAAGAGAGGAGGAGAGGAGTAGCATCTATCAGCCAGTTCAACTTTACAGCTGTTTGAAAAATGCAAAGCTCATAATAAATGGATGTTGTAACCATGGGATGTTTTCTGTCCCTTAGGCACGCATATCACTCAGTTTCAACACCTCCTGTTTGCCCTCAGAAAAACATAGCTGATGTGAAACTCCAAACAGGACCCACATATGCACAAAGCTCTGATGCGGTCATCATCCACCCCGGTGCTATGCTTGCCATGCTGGATCTTCTGGCCTCTGTTGGATCAGCTACACACCCAGAGGTAGGCAAAAATATTCTGCTGTCTTAAGCTTTGAGAGTGACTGGGGAAAAAGGATGGCTGTGGGAAATGGGAAAACAGATGATGTCCTCTTGTTTTGTGCTGAGAAACTAATACATTTCACAGACTAATTAAGTTGGATAACTGGTGGCATAGAGGTCTGATAGAAATTGTTTTATTTTATAGGCTTTGTTTTGTTTGTCTCTTTCAAATGTCCTGGTAACAATGTAAATTGAAAGAAATGTCTGAAGTGGCCATCAGATAAGTTTCTAAGGACTGTGATTAGTTCGTGTTTTCCTTGATGTGTCAGTTGTTAATGCTTAGAATGAGGAGGACATTTAATTGGACATTATAGCATGGTGTATATGTGCCGCTTGAAATATGTTCTAGTTGCAAAATTGTACCACCTACTTTGTACAATTCCCAACCCAAAACTTGTACTGATGGTTTGTATGTAAGACCAATGAGACCAATGGGCTGAGGTTCAACAAGGCCATGTGCCAGCATTTGTCATGTGCCAGCAGGAGTAGGGCAGTGATGGTGCCTCCGTACTGGGCACTGGTGAGGCCCCACCTCAAGTGCTGGTATCCAGCTCCCTCACCACAAAAAAGACATTGAGGTGCTGGAGCTGGTCCAGAGAAGGGCAACAGAGCTGGTGAGGGGTCTGTAGAACAAGTCTTGTTAGGAGCAGCTGGGGGAGCTGGGGTTGTTTAGCCTGGAGAAAAGGAGGCTGAGGGGAGACCTTATCACTCTACACTCTACACTTGCCTGAAAGGGTGTAGGGAGGTGGGTGTTGGTCCCTTTTCCCAAGTAATAGGCAATAGGATAAGAAGAAGTGGCCTCAAACTGCACCAAAAGAGACTTGGATTGAATATTGGGAAAAAATTTATCAAGCATCAGACCAGGCTGCCCTGGGAAATGGCCGAGTCACCATCCCTGGAGGTATTTAAAGACCTGTGGCTCTTGGGGACGTGTGATGGGCTTGGCAGTGCTGGGTTAATGGTTGGGCTCAATGATCTTAATGGTCTTTTACAACATAAATGATTCCATGCTAAGTTATTTTGAATAGCTTAACATCACAAAAATTAAAAGTTCTTAGTACACTCTAAGCACATAGAACTTGTGAACTGACTGACTTCTGCTGCTGAAAAGGAGAGGTTTGTTTAACCATTCCTACTTGAATTGGTTTTCTTTATAGTAATTGTGGTAATCCTTCATAGAACTTATTATCCTTTTTCATAAAGAGATGGAAGTGCCTCTTTACACTCACGTGTGCACACACCCCAAACGCACACATGCATGTATATTTAAGAGTAGGATGTTTTGTGTATTCCTTGGTAATGGTAGTTTTCTTCTCATTATTCTGCACAATGGCTGTCTTTTATTTGCCTTGTCAGTTTGCATCTTCTCAGGTCGTGTGCTCTTCTCTCTCTCAGCACGCGCTGGATCTCCAGCTGGCGGTGGCCAACATCCTGCAATCCCTCGTGCACACAGAGAGAAACCAGCAAGTCATGTGTGAAGCCGGGCTCCATGCACGACTTCTACAAAGGTGCAGCGCTGCTCTGGCTGATGAGGACCACTCACTGCATCCCCCACTCCAAAGGATGTTTGAAAGGTTGGCCTCCCAGGCGCTGCAGCCGATGGTGTTGAGGTGAGAACCATAGCATTGAAGTCCAGTTGAGCTGCTGCCTACGCTGATGCTGGCTGGCTGTAGGTGGCTTGGATGGGTAGAGAGCATAAGTGACTTTGTATCATCCTCCCCAAATAAACACTGTCCCACCCGCCAAATAAATGTGGATAAAACAAAGCTGAGGTTGCTTCAGGCTGTGGTCTGCCTTTCCAGATGAGTTTGGCTTCCTAAACGGGCATCTGTGAGCATCTCGATGTCCTCCTAAGGGACGTGGCAGCCTCCTGCCAAATCTTTGGAATTTTCAAAATTGCTTGATTAGTTAAAATAATGTCAAGAGCAAAACTTAGGTATTTTAAAATCCATCAGATGTGTTTCTTGTAATTATGCAATTTTTTTTCAAATTATGAAATTTATTTTCATAGTTACATCTATATTTATTACAAGTAATTACTATCTTCCTAAAATATGATGTTAGATTTGGTGTCATTCTAGGCAAATAAATAGACAAAATGATTTGTAAGGTGTTTTTTTATTCTCTTTCTTAGGGAATTTTTACGCTTGGGAAATCCCTTGAATTGTGGAGCTTGGGACAAAAAGCTGTTGAAACAATATCGAGTGCACAAGCCCAGCTCACTGAGCTTTGAGCCGGAAATGAGAAGTAGGTGCTGAAGTGCTAGAAATTTGTGTAAAGAATGGTACGCTGACATCCCCCAGTTGCATACTTATGTAAAATTTGTGGATGAGCATCCGTAAAAACCTGACTTCGCCCCAGCTTAGTATGAATGTGAAATCATCAGATTTGTTGGATTTTCATCAATGGTTTTAGTTGTTGCTTGCTTTTAATATGTTTAACTTCCTAGAATATTAAAATTGAAATATTTAATACTACATGCTAAGCATGTGTTGAATTATGAGCATAACTTGAAAAACTTTCAAGAAAAGGGACAGCTTTCAACGAAAACAAAAGGGAAGGGGGAACACCATGACAACTCAGTTTTAGTTTTAGTCCTGGAATTAACACTGGGAAGATAGTAACGATTTATTAGCTAGCCTGCCCAGGGAGGTGGTGGAATCACCATCCCTGGAGGGATTTCAGAAACATGTAGAGGTGGCACTTCAGGGCATGCTCTAGTGCCTGATGGTTGGGTTGTGTCTGGGTTTTCTTGTGGTTGGACTCAATGATCTCAAAGGTCCCTTCGAACCATGAAGATTCTGTGAAAAGTCCAAATAAGTAGCCTGCAAGTGCCACCCTTTTGCAATGCTGTGTTGTTTCTTGGCTTCTGCTTTAGATAGCATGGTTACCTCAATGGAAGGTCTGGGTTCTGACAGCGTCTTCGGTTCACATGAAGACAGCCACTATAGGATAAGCAAGAGCCTGCTCAAGCCAGCAGAAGGGAGCACAGTACCCCTGACGAGAGTAAAGTGTTTGGTCTCCATGACGACGCCACATGATATCAGGCTTCACGGATCATCAGTTACACCAGCATTCATTGAGCTTGACATGTCTCTTGAAGGGTTCGGGTAAGGTCCTGCTGTGATCTCAGATGACATAGGGCATAGTGCAATGTTTTCTTACTTTCTTCTTTGAAAGAAAAAATTGCAGTTTTTAACAGACTGTTTGCAAACCTGAAACAAGTCCTTTATAGTAAAGAAAGGAATAATTCAAGCCCCATTGTCATCCACTAATACCTTGAAACTTGCTTACTTGCCATGTTTGAAAATAGAAGAGTGTGTGTATCTAAATGTTGGTAGTACCATCTCAGTTCTGGATTTCACATGCCTTATACAATGAAGGAACGCAACATACCTTTGCAGAATCTCCAGTATTTGCTAGGATTTATATGCGACGTTTGGATGGTCCAAGTGCTCTGAAACTCATTTAAAATTGCTGAAGAATTTGGAAATGCGGAAGTGGGCAAATCAGAAATAGAAGTAAAGCAGAGAAGGCAGCAATGCTGAGTCCCAATAATGGGAAAAAATTATTATTAACTGGAAGTGTAGCGTGAATACAGTGCTTGGCTCATTTTTTCTTTTAGCACTCAGTATCACCTTCACTTGCTCTTCTTTCTCTTTCCAATTAAACACCTGCTGAGTGTTTAAAGCGCTTCATGAGGATCATGTCATGTGATTTAACTTTATTGTTCAGAAGAAGAAAGCCTTACACCATTCTCAGCATCTCTTTAAGGAAAACATTTTGTCTTTTTGGTTGTAAAAATGGAATAGAAAAACCTCAAAACACTCATTATGTTCTGCGCTACAGGTTAAATATCTCAAAAATGGGCATAAAAATGGAGCCCAATAGTCTAAGGAACAGGTATTCCTTAACTGCCTGTGGACTGGTCCATAGGCAGAAGCTCGAAATAGGCTGAAAGCTAGAATCACAGAGAGGGTAGTGTTATGAGGTACATGCAAGTCAGACAATTGTGAATGGTGCCTCAAACAATAAGTAATTGTTCAGAATTTCCCAGAAGCTTGATAAAAAGCTTAAAAACCTCGACTAGAAGGTTCTTTTAGTGACACGAACAACCAAAAATCACAACTGCTGTGAAGCCCAAAAGAGTGGGACAAATTCTTACATGAGATGAGTAGCTCCTCAGTGTTACTGTTAGTCTCTTTTTTAAAATAATTGTGAGAAGAGGCAGAAATGATCTGTTGTCCACAGCTGTACCTCAATTTCATAAAACTGAGAAAGAGCTCCACCAGGCAGAATCATTCTTTTTTTTTTTTTTCCTTTTACTGTATTTCTTAAAATCTCTTTCTGCCCTGACATGGCCATCCACAGAGCCATTTGCATCTTAGTGCACTTGCTCCATTATATTTGGGATAACTGATCTGAGAGTAGAGTGCAGCTCGGATATTTGGCAGCTCTGCTGCTCTGCATTCTCTTTTCAGCTTTGCAAATAAAAGGTGCAGTGCCCGTTTTGCATCTAGCCTTCATATCTAATATAGCCAGGGACAGACTTTGAAACTGAATGGTGCTCAAAGCTGTCTTGTACATCCTTCCTAAGAGAAAAGAAAATGTTTGGGACAGAAGAAGAACTTGAAATATGCTAGCAAAATGAATTGTCACTATGGATGCTCCAGGAAATTTGTAGGTGCTGGTAACATGTCCAAAAGCAATACACGTATAATGCAGCTGTGACTTTTTGTAATTTCAACAAGTCACCTAAGTTTGCTATATCAATTAAAAAAACTAAAATCTTCTTGGTCTGTTTTGAAGTGCCTGGGTGTTCCATGAATCAAACAATTGTTGTAGCCTTGCAAGTTATCTGGTTAGAGAGAACATCCTCGTAACACCATTGGCCATGGGGGATTCACCCAGAGAAGAATTTTCAAGAGGAAGGAAGAAGTATGGAGTGAAAACTGTAATCAAAAGGAGGATAGTAGTGACCAGAACCATGGACTGCTGTTGCTTTCAAATGGGTGGTCAAGTTAATTTGTTAGAGCTTACATGAAAACAAAATAACTCCTAGCTCTGCCAAAGAACATAGCTCCAGTATACTTAAACTAGCCTGCTTACGTGTAAATGTCAACAAAATAATGATTCTTCAGGAAGTGGAAGAGCCATTATTTTGCTTCTGGTAGGACAATCTATTGAAACTGGAAGCTGAACTCCTCTGGAGATTTGATTCCAGATTGGGTGGGCTGGTTGCTGAAACTGACTGGGCTCTTAAAATCTTCCATCACCTAAGGGATATAATTCTATCTGTTTCCATTTTGTCCACAGCATCAGTAGCTCTTGTAAAGACTAAACACAGCTAATTTGGTCAAATACGGTATTAATGTGAGAGTGTACATAGTTAAAATAAGAACACTATAGAAAACAATTAGCAGATCCTTTGAATATTTAGCTAATCCAGTCTCTGCGAGAGTCTAGAACATCTTGAAGGCTGCAGCAAGTTATGATTGCCCACAAGGGAGCGTCTTAGTCTACGGTGCCACATGAGCATAAGACTCTACACCGTTGCACCAAAGACATAGGCTGCCAAAGATCCTTGCACTGGAGACATTGTTTAGCCTCACAAGGAGAAATCTGGAGAATTCGTTTCTACTTTTGATGAATAGTATGTATTCATGAGTCAAGGAGAGTGCTGGTGTGCTTATGGTATATTTCCCTAGGTGATATTTTCTTTGTATTGAACTCTGGTTATGTTGACTTTCATAAAGTCTAGTGTGTAACTGGTCTTCTATTTAACAGCTGCCTGTTCTTGCCAAGTTTGGCTCCCCATAATGCACCTACAAATAATGCTGTTACAACGGGACTTGTCGATGGTGCGGTTGTCAGTGGAATTGGAACTGGTAAGTCCTTGAGTGTGACTGTTAGTTTTTGTATCTGTTTTGTATCTGAAGTTTAGTTCTCTTATATTTCTTTGTTAGTCATGAAGTGATATGATAATATGGTATTGGACATTTTACACTCATAATTGAGACCTTCCTGTGTGCTGTTCATCCTACAGGAACCTGTCATGCTGCGGGGCTAATTGAATGTGATCACATAGTTTTTAGATTGAGCTTCTTTTTTAACTAAGCTGAAGGTTTACTGCAGTTAAGACAGACTTCGTGTTAGACAGTATTGAAGTCTCTGAGCTTTTTGTTCTGTGGGAACCTCCCAGGAGAGGCAATGGAGTCAAGTCCATGTGGTAGAGAGATCTTCTTCAACAAAGACTTTCTCAGCTAGTCACACCTCTGGAAGAAGTATCTCATCATTATATTAGTACCTTCTCAGGACTGGATCCATTTTCACATTTTTATGCGTAGAGAACTGAAACTGGGCTGTTCAGAACGAGCAAAGTATCCAAGTTGATTTTTTGGTTTTAGAATAGAAGGGAATAGCGTGCAGTTCTTGCTTTACTTTGTTTTGAAGGAAGCCCCTCAGAGCTGCCTTCATGTAGGTTTTCCTTCAAGCATGAGTCAGAAATGAAAGTAGTAACTTTGAAGTCCATGCAGAAAAAATTTGAGAAAGCACAGCTGCTATCATCTGAACTGATATGAGAAAAGGAACAGAAACAAGTAGATATCTTAAGTAGTAGCTACTGCAGCTTTATAATGGGCTTTCATTTTTGTTTTTAGGTGAAAGATTTTTCCCACCGCCATCTGGTTTAAGCTACTCAACTTGGTTTTGCATTGAACATTTTAGTACACCTCCTAATAACCATCCTGTGAGACTTCTTACTGTAGTGCGACGTGCAAACTCCTCCGAGCAGCATTATGTATGCCTTGCCATTGTCCTCTCAGCAAAAGACCGGTCGTTGATTGTTTCAACTAAAGAAGAATTGCTTCAAAATTATGGTAAGAGTTGTGTTGTATTATCAGCTAATCCTGACAATATTACAGGAATGCGACAAGTTTATTTTGAACTTAGTATCTAGAAGAATTGTGTGTGGTGGAACTTCAGTGTAGCCTCACCAGCTCCTAA
Organism: Scolopax mira; assembly: GCA_004320125.1. Lineage (NCBI taxonomy): Eukaryota > Metazoa > Chordata > Aves > Charadriiformes > Scolopacidae > Scolopax > Scolopax mira. Next base: position 49,408 of record BJBW01013975.1, on the reverse strand, counting down.
TGGGTTTTGAAAGTGGAAAAATGCAAAATATGAATATTCATGTAAAATTAAAGAACTTCTATAATTTCCAAAGAAGATTTGATACCTGCACATAAAGAAAAATTTTTGCCAAATTACTTAACTATTTCAGATTTGAAGGCAGGATTACATCACTGGTTTTTGGAAGGCTTTTGCTTTGTATTTATCTTGTATCATTCATTTTAGACACCGTCTCTCGAGGTGCAATTGCTAGCTATCTTTGCTTTGAAGAAGTTTGGAAATAGTAAACTTGCAGGTTGTGAAAGCTGTTTTGAAGCCAATCAGTTATTCACTTCATGTTTTAATGCTGTGATAAGTCTTCAGAAAGAGTTTGTGGCTTCACTCAGTGTCTGTGATCAAAGATGGAATTACAGGAGATGCAATGAAGATTTAAGTGAACTGGTGAGGCCAGTGAATTTGCTGGAGATAGCTGTTGGTGTAAGTCAAGGGTTTCAGGTGTAGCCATTGTTCCTGCCTTGTTCCCCATCAGAGCCTCCAAAAATGGTCAGTTTTGACAGGTTTTTTATGCACCATGGCTGTAGAGGAGCCGAGAGGAGCAAGACAGCCTTCTGCATATGTTTCTGGCTTATATCTTTACCAGACCAACACGCTGGCTTACAAGTGGTTATGAAAAATTTTTTTCTGCTTCTGATCTTTTCTTTTAAATAGCAGCACTAATGAAGAATTTTTACAGCTGTTATTATTAAAAAAAAACCCAAAACATATAGCAAAGTAGACTGGTACAGAATATTCCTTATTTTAAGCAGACATTTGCATCATTAACTGCCATAGTTTCTCTATGTGGAAGTCAGGTTCAACCTATAGCCGAATGGGGGAACTAAAGCTCTTAAATTACACAGATATTGACAGAGTTATCTTTCTCAGAAGACCAAGTTATTATAAGAGATAATTAAATGAGTTTATCCTCATATTAATTGCTTTAGCCTGCACTGGAGCTATAGATCCTGTGTTTTCAGTCTGTAAACCTCTATGATCACAGAATCACAGAATGGTATGGGGTTGGAAGTGACTTCTGGAGATCATCTACTCCAACCCCCTGCCAAAGCAGGGCCACCCAGAGCAGGTCCCACAGGAACGTGTCCATGTGGGTTTTGGGTTTTGAACATCTCCAGAGAAGGAGACTCCACTACCTCCCTGGGCAGCCTCTGCCAGGGCTCTGCCACCCTCACAGCAAAGAAGTTCCTTCTCATATTTAGGTGGAACTTCTTCTAGTCAAGTTTGTGCCCATTGCCTCTTGTCCTGTCCCTGGGCACCACTAAAAAAGGCCCCATCCTCTTGACACCCTCCTTTGAAGTATTTCTAATCATTGTTCAGATCCCCCCCTCAGCCTCTCTTCTCCAGACTAGAAGACCCAAGTCCCTCAGCCTCTCCTCATAAGGGAGATGCTCCAGGCCTCTCATCATCTTTGTAACCCTCTGCTGTAAAATATCTAACTCTTTAAAAGAGATTGGATTTGAAGAGGCTTTATCAGAGAATATCTGAAGGGCACAAACAGTCTACAAAGACTGTTTTTTAATTGAATGGGATACTTCACTTTACTGGGGTGCCATGTCGTGGCTAAGTCCTAGTTGGTGTACCATTAAGTGGTTCACTCCAGTGATGACAGGCCCAGAAGTACAGGGACTGAAGTGCTGACTGTCTATTGAAAGAATAAATAGGGTGGTTTAAGGATCCTTCTTTGTGCTCAAAGGTGTTTGGCTGAGAAAAAGAACTTGAGTTTATTTTTGTATCTGAAAGTTAGTTCCAAGCACACTGCTTTTATCGCTTCCTTTGTTCTATTTCTGAAGAAGTGAGTCTGCTCCCTATGCAGGCAGCTCTTGAGGTAAGAGAGTTAGTGGTAGAGAGAATGAAGAGAGATCTGAAAAGCTCCTGTTTTCTGTTGAAGTGTTCCCTGGTGCAGAATTTTTGAGCTTTGTCTTTGTTGGGGTTTTTTTGGCAGGGTGAGGAGGGGGAATGGGGACTTTCAGGTAGAATGTGTGTCACTCTGCTTTGCGATGGAGAAGCTAATGCACCTGCAAACAGATCATGCCCTCTGGTATGGAGACAAAGAAAGCCTTTTAAAGAAATTTAAGAATTGTGTGCTGAGAACTAAAGTTAAGAACTAAAGAACTATGTTAACATTTGGGAGAAGAGAATACGGCACCCATTAATGAAGAAAGACCTCAGAAATCCTTGAAGAGTATACATGGGCAAATTGGGGATGGGTGGTCAGCAGCTAGTGGTTGGCATCTCCTGCAGAGAGGCTGGGAATGTCTCTGGCTGTCTGTCTGGAAGGCAGGCATCCATCTTCAGCTCCTCCCTGTTGATGGCTGATGGAGCCATGGGTGCAGCTCACCTCACCCTGACCTCCTGCTGCTCATATCAAGTCAGCAGCCTTACAACCTGGGCTCCACCTCTGATACAGTGGAGGAAAGGCAAAGGTGACTTGCTATGGTTACAGAGCTGAAATGGAACATACAGGACATCGTGAAGTTTTGTTTTGACTTGAGCAGAAGTGTCTCAGCCCTGAGCTACCCCTTCAGTAACAGTACTTCAGAAAATTAATTTTCCTTAGAAAAGAAAGAGGAGAGCCCACCATGCTAAGGTTTGAGTTACAAGTACTCCTGACCTGTGCTAGATAAAATCATAGAATCATCTAGGTTGGAAGGGACCTTCAAGATCATCTAGTCCAACCATCAACCCAAGTCTGACCAAAAAAAAGCATCACTAAACCATGTCCCCCAGCACCATGTCAACCCATCTTTTGAACACCTCCAGGAATGGTGCCTCAGCCACTTCCCAAGACACACGAGTGTCTTGCTAGCCAGATGTCATATTTGTGGTCTTTATTAAGGAAAAAACATCTCAGGCTTTCAGACTTATCTTTAACTTTACTTAGACTGTGTAATTCAGCATGATTCTGATGCAGACACTTTGAAAGGTGATCTTTTTACTTCTGTCTTCTTTTTGGTGTGACCAAATTGTTTAAGCAAGATGGTGACAAGCTTATACCGAGCGTCTGTGGCCAAGTGCTGGGAGGGCAAGAGAGGGGGCTTCTGTGGAAAGAGGCCAGGGCTGCCCCGTGCCAGACCTGGGCTGTTCCAGCCAGCGCTGCAGCAGCCCCCCTGCAGGACATAGCTGAGCCCAGCAGCTGGTGACACCTAAGGGAAAACACACATAAGAGCAGGCAAAACGCTTCATGGAGCGAGGAGTAAGGGAGAAAAATGTGAGAGAAAGCACACTGAGGACACCAAGGTGAGAGTAGAAGGAAGGGAGAGAGCACTCCAGGTGCTGGAGCAAGGATCACCTGCAGCCCCTGGAGAGACGACCACAGGAGAGCAGGTAGTGGGGGCCTGTGGAGGAGATCACAGGGGAGCAGGGAAAAGCATGAGGAGAAAATCTGGGAAGTATAGGTATCTTTCTTCCCACAGTATGAAAAAAATGAAAAAAAAAATAGCTCTGTAAGTTTGGAAAGGCATCCGTTATTTCTTGCTGACTACTGCTGTGAAAACTTGTTTAGAAAAATAACAAAAGATCTTTCTGTGACTTGCATGGGGGGCACGAGAAAGTTAGTAATAACTTGAGCAAACTAGTCATTCCAGATAAATTTTAAAGGGAGAGTAGAAGAGGAGAAGTAAATTGTAATTGTCAAAAGTCTAAAGTATCCTGAGAATTTTCTTAGAGAGAATTAAGGCAAAGGAAGAAGAGATACCTTATGCTACCAAAACTATAATAGTTTGTTAATGTACAAGTATTTAAGGATGTTCAGCCTGTCTAACTGTGACAATTTGGTCTTGAATACTTTCTCAAAAAATCTGATTTCATTATTTCAGGTCTTGTATTTGAAAGTCTAAAGTCATTCTTGTTAATTGTATGACTTTATTCATATCATGGTAATTGTACTTTTGTTAACTACCCGCTTTCTAAAAATTTGGCTTCAGTGCATTGCTGTAGATCATTTGTGTAAAGTCTAATGACATATTCATCTGGTTTTAGCTTCTTAAAGCATTTCTACGCGGTGCCCACTAACTGGTACTTTTTCTTTAGTTGATGACTTCAGTGAGGAATCATCGTTTTACGAAATTCTTCCCTGTTGTGCCCGTTTCCGCTGTGGTGACCTCATTGTGGAAGGCCAGTGGCATCACCTGGTTCTGGTCATGAGTAAAGGCATGCTAAAGAACAGCACAGCTGCACTCTACCTTGATGGACAGCTTGTTAACACTGTTAAGGTAAAATAAATCTTTAAATCCTCATTTTCACTGGTTGAAGTCATTTCACTCTTTCTGCGGATATATATGTGCAAACAAACCAAGAAAAAACCAAACCAACACCCCTCCCCTCCTGCCAAACCAAACCAAAATACAACAAAACAAAAAAAAGCCAACCCACCACCAAAAAAAAGCGATATACAGAGCCTTGCAAAAAGGGCTCTTTGCTCACTACACAGCTTGGAGTCAGCCCTAGTCCTGTTAAAAAGAAAAGATAGCAGACTAGATTAATTACAAGTATCATAAAAAGCTGAAGAAGACTCATCTCGGGACTATGTAGCAGATTTAACTTTGAATAATAGGGAGATTAGAGTAAGAGAGGTTTGCCAATTTATTCAGATTGTTCCTTTCCCAACCCTCTTACCATCCCTGAAGTAGGGGGTAAATAGGGTGAATTCCCAGTGACAGCCACTGAGATGTCCAGTGGTGGTGTTGTAGGTGGAACACATTTAGTCGAAAGGTGGAAGAAACTGAGAAGCCAAAAGCAGAGAGCAGGGAAGAGTACTGAGCACAAATCATCCTGACCCTTAACTGGTAACCAGAGAGCACCTGGCAGGTGTGGGCCTTAAGGGAGTGAGCTAAACCTGGTCTGGAGTGTAAATCAGCTAGAGTAAAACAATATTTTGACTTTGAAAGTTTCCCTTTCAGTAGTCCTTTTGCAGGAAGAGGACTATAGTAACTTTACTTTGCAGCTAATAGCTGCAATATGTGACCATCTGGCCATACGTGGTTACATTCAGTAGCCGTAACACAATTTTTACAAGGTAGATAGCAAACACCTGTGAGATTGTTACTGTCACTATATGCAGGCCAGACCAGCACCTTACTCTCATCTATTTGTTTTATTGCAGTCTGATAATCTTAGCAAATTGAGTTCTATCACATTTGCACTTCAGCTTGAATCACTAATTACCAAAGGCATGTTTTCACTGGCTAAAAAGGGAGGAGAAGGAACACAAGTTTATGAGATAGTCTTACTGCTTTTGCAAAAAATCATGACTGTGGTAGAGCAGTGTGGTTTTAGTATCAAGATACGGCCTCGTTCTTTAGCTTTTTCAAGCACAGAACTCGCATGTTCTCATTCTGTGTTTCCATACACACCTTCATCTCTTGATAGCCACTTGACTATTGATCTTGGCATTTACCTTCTGGTTAATGTTCTTTGCTGGTGCTTGCCGCACGGTACCAAAATACCATGAGTTACCTGGCAAGGATTTGGTATGTCCCCTGGTTTGCAAAATGCTTTCCCAAATTTTTTTTTTTTGTTTTTTATCTGCCTGCTTTCTTTTTACAGTACCCGTGCCCTGTCACTAACTTCACTCTGTGTTTCTCCCTTACAGCTTCATTATATTCACAGTAGCCCTAGTGGGTCCGGTTCTGCCAATCCACCTGTAGTCAGCACTGTCTATGCCTACATCGGCACCCCACCGGCACAGCGCCAGCTCTCTTCCTTGGTGTGGAGACTGGGCCCCACACATTTCCTGGAGGAAGTTTTGCCTGCCCCGGGTGTTAGCACCATTTATGAGCTGGGACCAAATTACGTGGGAAGCTTTCAAGCGGTATACGTACCATGTAAGTACAATTAGAATGGCACCTCAGAACATGGCTGTGGTAGTGGAATCTTCTATGTGTGTCTTGGCAGAAGTGAGAAAAGAGAGGTAGCAGAGAGGAAAAAATAGCTGTTCCTAGGAGGAAGATCAGTAGGTGCTCCTGAAGAGGATAATACCAGTGCTGTTTAACATCTTTGTTGGAGACACAGACAGTGGGATAGAGTGGACCCTCAGCAAGTTTGCCAACGATACCAAGCTTGGTGGCATGGTCAACATGCTAGAGGGAAGGGATGCCATCCAGAGGGATCTGGACAGGCTGGAGAAGTGGGCTTGTGCAAATGGTATGAAGTCCAGCCAAGCCAAGTGCAGGGTCCTGCACTGAGACATGGCAATCCCAGGCACAAATATAGGCTGGGCAGAGAATGTCTGGAAAGCAGCCCTGAGGAGAAGCACTTGAGGGTGCTCGTGGATGAGAAGTTCACCATGAGCCAGCAACGTGCACTGGCAGCCCAGAGAGCCAACCCCATCCTGGGCTGCATCAAGGGAAGTGTGGCCAGCAGGTCACGGGAGGTGATTCTGCTCTGCTCTGGTGAGACCCCACCTGGAGCACTGTGTCCAGCTCTGGAGTCCTTGACAAAGGAAGGACATAGACCTTTTGGAACAGGTCCAGTGGAGGGCTACAAGGATGATCAGAGGGATGGAGGACCTCTGCTATGAGGACAGGCTGAGAAAGCTGGGGTTGTTCAGCCTGGAGAAGTGAAGGCTCCAGGGAGACCTCAGAGCAGCCTTCCAATATCTGAAGGGAGCTACAGGAGAGCTGGGGAGGGACTCTTTGTCAGGGAGTGCAGTGACATGACAAAGGGGAATGGTTTTAAATTGGAAGAGGGGAGATTCAGATTAGACACCAGAAAGAAATTGTTTGCTGTGAGGGTGGTGAGACACTGGAACAGGTTGCCCAGAGAAGCTGTGGCTGCCCCATTCCTGGAGGGGTTCAAGGCCAGGCTGGATGGGGCTTGGAGCACCCTTGTCTGGTGGGAGATGTCCCTGCCCAGGGCAGGGATATTGGGCCTGGATGATCTTTAAGGTCCCTTCCAACTCTATCCATTCTATGATTCTATAATAGAAATCGAAATTACCGTTTTAACATCTGGTAGTTCTTGTACTGAGATATGATAGAAATGCTTGTATTCCTCACTTTGGTTTTAAATGAGTTAGAAATGCTTAAAGCTGTCGTTATTCATACTGTATATTATATTTATCTGTAGAAAGTGAAATTGGAAAGGTATTTTAACTTGTCAGTTTCTGGCCATAGCACTCATTTGCAAATCTGCAATGTATTCTATACTTTAAACACATCTGTCTTGAAATGCTGTTTTTAAATGGGTTAAATAGGTCAATTGAGGGGGAAAAAAAAATATCAGAGGGTGCAGCCTAAAGCCAAAGTAGTCTTTAGGCATTCGTTGTGAACAAACGTGGGCAATTCTGTGACATACAAACAAGTGTTCTTATTTGAAATTGAGGGGAGTGCAACACCAAGAGATGTGAATAACCTTGTTAGAAATGTGTCTCCAAAGCCCTGTTTTTAATCAGACAACAGATTCTTCATTAGCTCTGGTAAGAGGCACTGTCAATAGGAGATTTTTCCGGTTCTGTAGAGCTCTCTGTCTTCTTGTGCAATTAGAGTACCTCCTTGCTGACATCACTATTATGTCCAAAGATGTTATTTTCTTAACAGGATTTTTCAGTGGAACAAATAAAAATGGGGAACATATCAAGCTGTCGTGTCCTTGCATTGTCTTTCCCCATGAGGCCCGTAATGCTCTTCTGCTCCAGCTCTTCTAGAGAGACACTGTCCCCATCTTAAGGAAGGAAGGAGTGGATGATAAGAGTGGTAGGAAAACAAAAGTATGTACAGGGTGTGCACAGAGTCATACTTCTCGTGGTGAAAGCTTTCCCTAGAGTGATGACAGACGCCTCCACCCCTCCCAAAATGTAGATGATGTTCAGGCTGTGAAAGAACGAAGTATGAAAAAGAAGGTATTGCCCATCTTGACTAAAAAAGTTTAACTAATTCAATTTTTGTCATGTACATATCTATGTCACGTACTTGCTTTTTTGACAGCTGGACAAACATGGCAAGCAACTTTGGATTTAGGTATCTGCTAGTCAATTACCATTTCTCCTGGAAGGCATTTGTTCATTCCCTTCTGATAATTAAAGATCTTCCTGCCTTTTTCGTAAGGCCATGTTCACCAGAAAGCCCCGCAGTAGCTTAAAAGAATTCTTCGTTTCATAATAAACTGACTTTTTCCAGCATGGTGGTGCGTTTTTCCCCACACGAGCTTTGCCCAGTATGTTGTATTTCAGGAGTGGTCTGCTCCAGAGCAAAGGGTGTGTTTCTCTTTGGGGACACTTCCCGTGCACTTTGCCAAACTGAAGGAGTTTAGGGCGCACAGTGTGAATCTCTGTATCTTACGCTTTTCTCTTGGCCTCTCTTTTTCCAAAATGCTTGTTTTTCCTTAGTGTAATGATTATTTGTGGTAATCCAGGAGAAAGAAAGAGCCTTGCTGTTGTCCTTTACAGGGCAGTTATGTTCCAAATTGACATTTGCCCATGCAATGCTTCTTTCAGAAGTTTTGCCCCTGTTTTCAGTGAGCAAAATTGCCATCTTCTGAGAATTTGTCCTGTGTTTAAGTAAAATGGAAAACCTTATATTCTTTAAGTCTTTGAAAGATCTTCCGTAGAGCAGTTACTAGCTCAGGAGAAGGAATTCTTTTGTCTGTTCACTGAAATGAAGGAATGTTCTCAGAGCATCTGTGTGAGCAGAGGATCCAGTGAGCAATCATTTATGGGGAGACCAAGATTCTGAAACCCTCTCTTAAGTGAGACTTGACAGAGACTTAACCCTGGTTCAGCCATTGTAGACACCCAGCTTCTCACTGGTTTCAGGGTTAGGTGAGGAGTCTTCATGCTTTTTTAATTCTCTTAACCTGTTTCGCTGGAATTGCAGATACCTTTTGACCTTTTGAAGAAGGTGGATCTATATGTTGAGCTTTCGGGTGCTGAGTTTTGCAGGCTTTCTCTGAGCTTTTGTAGGCAGCTGTAAATCCCAGTGCCTCACAACAAGCATCCACTTTTGGGGCAGTGGATAGAAAATATTAAAAGATACAGTTACATATTCTCTTGTATGCCTGGGCCTTTTGGTCTTTATTCAGTCTTGCATCTCTTGTACCATTCTCTAAAGTGTTTTGGTTTTTATCACAAACCATTGTAAAAAGCCTGTTGTCGCAGGCAAAGATACAGATGTAACAAATAGGCTGGGTTTTGTTTACTTTGCATTTCTTGTGGTGGGAAGAGAAGTGAACAGCCCAAATTGAGTACAGGAGTAATATTGGTTTCCAAAAATCCAGATTAGGGAGCACCACATCTTACAGGCTGCCCAGGGAGGTGGTGGAGTCTCCATCTCTGGAGACATTCCAAACCCACCTGGACACGTTCCTGTGGGACCTGCTTTGTCAGGGGGAGTAGATGATCTCCAGAGGTCCCTTCCAACCCCATGTCATTCTGTGATTCTATTGCTTGGCCAAGCCACAGGCTGCCAGTTGCCATTACAGGTTAATATTGTAGACCTTCTTGAAAGGAAACGTTTCCTGTGCATTGCCCTTTTGAATTAAGTAGCAGATTTATTTTACAACTTGTGTACTATCAAACTACTCTTTGGTACAGCAAGGAAGTATGTAAAGACAATGTCATAGCTCAGATTTGTAAAACCTCTCTTTTATACCTGCTCTGCAATATAATTTGCTTAAAACTTTACTCTTGAAATAGAAAAGAAAAACAGTGGTGTTACTGAAATGGATTTTTATTTTGTCTTTCAGGCAAAGATTCAAAGTCTGAAGGAATCAACCCATCTCCAGTATCTTTGGTACCAGAAGAGAAGGTTTCTTTTGGTCTCTATGCATTGTCAGTTTCTTCATTTACAGTGGCAAAAATAAGGAAAGTTTACAACAAGTTGGATAGTAAAGCTATTGCCAAACAGGTATGTTGGGAAATGAGTTGGTTAATGTGTACTACTTGTTTGTTCCTTTCTTTTAACTTCTTTCAAGGCAATTTGTTCAGTGCAACCAGAAACAATAACATACTTGTCAGAAAAGTTGCCCGTATTCACTTTCAGATGTAAAACAAAAAAATTCAAAAAAAACTGAGGGAGATTGTACTCCAAGATTTTATTCGCATTACTAGTAGCTATGTATTTTAGTACCTTTTGGAGATATTTTTGCTTTTTAGTGTAGATGACAGTTATAATCCTGTTGACAAACAGTTAAGATTCTCTTGTTGAATAGTATTTCTACTGTTGCAAATGAATGAAGCTGATAGTTTAGTGTTCTGACTGTGATTCAGATTTGGAAACCGGAATATTACTTCACATTTTTCTTCTAAGTATGTTAAAGTCAGTGAATTATTTGTTCAAAGTACCACCTTTGAAGAAAGGCTGAGAGAGCTGGGGTGGTTCAACCTGAAAAAGAGAAGGCTCTAAGGAGACCTCATTGCAGCCCTTCAATACCTTCAGGGGGCTTGTAAGAACAATGGAGACAGGCTTTTTACTAGGGTGTGTAGTGACAGGACAAGGGGCAATGGTTTTAAATTGGAAAAGGTGGATTTAGGTTGGGCATAAGGATGAAACTTTTTACTCTGAAGGTAGTGAGACACTGGAAGAGATTGCCTAGAGAAGCTGTGAATGCCCCCTTCCTGGAAGTGTTTGAGGTCAGACTGGACGGCATTTAGAGCAACCTGATTTAGTGGAAGATGTCTCTGCCCACAGGAGGGAGATTGGACTAGATGATCTTTAGAGCTCCCTTTTAACTCAAACCATTCTATAATCTGGTGGGGTTATTTTTGAAGTTAGATTAACCTTCTTTAAATTTTGGAGACTGGAGATTCCTCTTTATTTTGGAGAATCTCTTAACTCCAGCATAGTTCCATTTTGTTACATGTTACTCACTCTTTATTGCAGGAGGAAAATACACAAGTTATATTGAGGCTTGCATTAAAAAAAAAGCAACCTTTTGTCTTCAGCCCCTGCTTTTTTTCTTGTTTTCTTCAGCTGGCTATTTCTTCTCATGAAAATGCCACACCTGTGAAGCTGCTACATAACTCAGCAGGACATTTGAATGGACCAGCACGCTCCATTGGTGCAGCTTTGATAGGATATTTGGGTGAGCTGAGCACTTGAGAATTATTACGTTTAAACATTATTAATTATTTGTCAATAAAAGCTTAGGTCTAGAAGATCGATCATGTCGTTGATGAATGCTAATGGTACATTGTATAATATGAAAATGTTAAATTTAGCAGACCTTCTTCATCTAGCGTGGGATGCTTGTTTCAATTTATACGAGTTATTATTATGAAAATATACTTAATTACTCTACCTTAGATCATAAACCACTTTCCAGTGCAATATTTCCTTCACCTCCTCTTCTGAGTTGTCATAGTTCTTCTAATGATATTATTTTCATAATTCAAGCAATGCTAGAATGCAAATTACTTGTATGGATTCACAATGGTTTTCTACAAGAGTTAGACTTGCTGTTATTTAAATTTATGTCCTCTGCCTATGCTCAGGAGTAAGAACATTTGTCCCCAAGCCTGTTGCCACTACACTGCAGTACATCGGTGGAGCTGCTGCTATTTTGGGACTTGTAGCCATGGCATCAGATGTAGAGGGGTTGTATGCAGCTGTGAAGGCCTTGGTCTGTGTGGTAAAGAGCAATCCACTAGCCAGCAAAGAAATGGAAAGAATCAAAGGTTACCAGGTATGTAAGAAATGTCCTAAAACGGAGCAGGCTGATTGAATTGCACTGTCTCTCCTAGTAGTTCCCATGGAAATTCCTTGGTCTGGTGTAGTACCCTGAGTTTCTGCTCTTGATTTTACTAAGCTCGTGGCTAATAAGCATAGTTAGTTATTTAGGGTGGCTTTTAAAGGAGAGGGTGGAAAGTTTTGTTAAGCAATTGTACGTGTTTAGCTGCTTTGCTGAAACTGAGCCTTTATTGATAGCAAGGAAGAGCCCAACTATGGCACTTCGATGATTCTTTTCCCTTGATTGTGAACCCACTCCTGCAAGCCTGGGAGCTTCTGTCTCCATGACCTGCCAGCAAGAGAGGAGGACATGAAGAGAGGGACACATGAAGAAAACTAAACAAGTGGACTTCTAGAATCACTATTTTGAGGATACTGCACACACTTTATAATTAGTGATGCTATTTGCTTTCAAGCTGAAGACTTGTTAATTCTCCGTTGGGATAAGGAAAGTACAATCAGTTATGCGGAAGGACTGGTTGAGTGACTTTACATTTCCTATGAAAAATGCTTAACTGAAACAAAACTTGTGCTGTGGATTGAGCAATGTATTTACAAACCTTATCGTACATGACTAGTATAGTTACGACAAAGCATATTATTCCATGTAGCCTGTTGCAGACCTCAGCTTACCTTAACCAAACAAATCTGGACAGTGTCCTCCTTGCACCATAAGCAGTTGGTGGATCATCACATATGACCTTAAATTTGACTTCTGTTGACCTCAGCAAGTAGCACACTTTGAGAGAGACTCCCAGACTCCTGTATTTCTTACAATGTTTCAAGGAGGATGATGAAGCTGAACACACCAGTATATTGAGAGTTTAGCAAGTGTGCATCAGAAGACAAGAAATAGTAATAGTACATCTGGCAGTTTGGTCTTTGCCAACCCAGATTATAAGAAGTTAAAAAAGAAATGAGGACTGAAGGGATGACATCTACAGTCATGCTTAAGGCATCAAAGAAAAAAAAAAGAAAATACAGATTTATGTTCTCATGGCTACTTTTCCAGAGTGCCTCTTGTTTGTGCAGGTACTCTAGGGGTACTGTATCTACATCTGCCACGTTGCTGTCCAGGAACTCAACTATCTGAGGAGGTATCGCAGTCTTGAACTATGACTACCAGAGAGCAGAGAAGGGTTTGTATGTGCCTAATCCTCAGGGCACACATACCCTCTGTAGTGTAAAACAGATGGTTTATGATCTGGACGGTGTCCTGGATGTGCCCCTTCTCTAACTAAACGTAATGGTACTTTCCAGCTCTTTCATCAACTATTAACTATCAGACATACTTTAAGGGCCTTCTCAAAAGGGATGCTGGCATTTCATCCATACTTCTTTGTGCTTAGACAGTCTTGCTGTGTGTTCATAGGTTATTAATTCCCTTTCTGTTTTCTGGTTCAAGTTGCTGGCAATGCTGTTAAAGAAGAAACGATCCCTTCTGAACAGCCACATCCTCCATCTGACCTTTTCCTTGGTGGGAACCGTTGATAGCGGGCATGAGACGTCCATTATTCCAAATTCTGCTGCCTTCCAGGATCTGCTCTGTGATTTTGAAGTATGTAAAGCTGCACAGGAAAGTGACAGTGATGCTGGATAGTGATTAAGTCAGATGCTGACATTGACCATTGCTAGGTCAATGTCAAACTAGGTTATTATCCTGAGAACTTACTATTTCATATGTAATACAGTAAAGCAGTTGAACAGCAAGATTATTCATAACTTTTCCTTTACAGCTTGAATCAGAGTAGAATCAATGAATGGGTACAACAAATGTTTCAGCTTTTTGTTTCTCAGAGGATATATTTTGTAGTTTTCTGTTAGCAATTTCTTTTAACCTGTGTATTCTACTGCAGTACATGTTTCGAGGCATGAAAGATGTACTGAAAATAATAGTAGGAGTTAAACTTCCAGCATAGCACCTAGGAATCACTTTATCATACGTGTCCTGCAAATTTAATAGTAAGGCAGTTAAAATTCTGCTTGCATAACCTATGAAATATTTAAATGGTGGTGTACTAAACCAGGGAAAGTAGAGAAGTTCAGAAAGAAATAGTAATGTAATAGAGGCTGATAAACAATGCGTAGGAGTCATTATTTAGTGTTTGCTCCTTTGGCATTATCTGTACCTGGCACAGACAGAGTTAAAGCATTCTGATTCACATATACTAAAATAAATAACTAAATGCAAATACTGTTACCACTGTTAATCCAGCTACGAAATACTGAATTAACAGTGCACGTCCATCTTGCATAAATGGCTTTATGCAGTTGTCCATTTCCTTTTTTAGATGTTTGAGTATTTCAGAGCACTCCTGGAAACTTTATTTAATGGTCTTGTCTATGAAAACCTCCTGCTGCTTACTATAGCCTTCATTATAATAAAATCAACTGATCATGTCAACTTCTTTTTATTTGAGAGCTTAAAGGTCTTTAATCACCCAACTTCCCCCCTTACCAAGACCTCCAATACGCTATAATTATGGCACAAAGAAAGAGATAATGAAGAGGGGCATACCTGAGCCTCTTTTTTTCTTTTTTTTTTAAAATCTCAGTGGGGATCTAATAGAGAGGAAATTTGTCTTGCAGCAAATTTTCCTCCCTTTCTTTTTTTTTTTTTTTGAGATGAAATGTTAAATCTAGAAATGTTTGTGCTGTGTGAAACATAAGTTCTTCGGTACCGTTTAAACCTAAATTACGGTAATGCTTCCTTTGTGCTCACAAAATTAAACGTAGACTTAATAGAACTTATTACAACTACAAGTTGTATTTGTGGTAGAGGTCTTAAAATAGATGAACTCTTCAGCAGAGAGAAGAATGTGAATGACAGCCCTGCTCCTTCATGCAAGGCATGAATTCTGCTGAAGAATACTCTTTTTTTTTTCCTGTTTTAATTTTTTTTCTTTCCCTTATAAAGGAACAAACAACTGCTTTAAAAAAGAACCAATTTCATGATGTTCAGTTCATGTCTGTCTTTTTTTTTTTCTCTCCTTGAAGACCAAGAACAACTGGAAAAGGAATAAAGTTAAGAGAATAAAAAAATGTGCAAATAATAGGTCTGTGAGTCACTAAGAAGAAACTTGCCAAAAGCCTCTGATTTTTGGCTTGGATTTTTTTTTTTCCTTAATTTCTGTATTCAGAAACCAGTGACCCAGGCATTACTTTCAGATTCAATAAATTAGATGTTCTTACTCTTAAACAAAGCAGGGAAATGTAGAGAATTTTTTTCTACCATTATGGTTGATAAGGTAGAAGAGAAGAAAAAAATAAGAAAGCTTTTCGTTAAGCCAGTTTTATACACCAGAACACAAGTATTAATTATGCTTTGTTCAATAGCAAATCAGTTTTAAGATTTGCAGCTATAACTGGGAGCTTTCTGGCTTTTGTAACTTTTATTACTTCTATTGATTGAACAATTGTTTTTTTGTTTTTTTTTTTTGGTAGAGGATCTAAATAATTTTAAATGGTGTGCAGGAAATGCTGGGTAAAAATAATAATGAAAAAAACCCAAACAAAATCAGGAAGACCTTGAGTTTAATTTTGTCAGAAGATGGTAAGGTAATTTTACAATGAGAAAATCTTCACTTAAGCCAAATAACCTTAACACAGCATTTCACATCAGCCTTGTAAACCCCAGTAACTCCTTTTGAGGAAGCCATTGCACCATCTGTTTCAAGAGAAATTCCATATAGCATGTAACTTTTTTTTTCCAAAACTCTTTAAAAGTTTTCACCATCATATATTTGTAGAGAGCATGTTTGGTACCATGTATGTTTCTGTAGTCTTTACTAGTATATATATCTGAAATTGAAGAATAAACATTTGAGAACCGTGTGATGACCTTTTTGAATGCAATGGTCAGATAAACAGTCATGTAGAAGAACAGTTTTAATCTCTTCAAGCCTTTCATAACCTCTGGTGTATTAATTTCAGTTTTCAATTATAAAGTGGATTATACACAAAGCATGTCATTGTTTATTCTGTACTTCAGGTCTGGCTTCATGCACCTTATGAGCTTCATCTGTCGTTATTCGAGCACTTCATTGAACTTCTCACGGAGTCAAGGTATGAGCTGATGTGAGCCTAGAAATTAGACTTGCGGTGTTAGGTGATATGTAGAGGATGCTCCAGTTTTAAACTGACTCTTCTTTTCTTCTCTTCCTCCAGTGAAGCAGCAAAGAATGCGAAGTTAATGAGGGAATTCCAGCTTATCCCAAGGCTGCTCTTGACTCTTCGAGATATGTCTCTGTCCCAGCCTACTATTGCTGCAATTAGTAATGTGCTGAGTTTTTTGCTTCAAGGCTTTCCTAGCAGCTATGACTTGCTCAGGTAGCTCACACTTGTGATAATGCTGGCTTGCTTGTTTATATTAATGTTGGTGATCTTGGTCAAAAATACTCAATGGTCATACTGCTGGAACAGTCATACTAAGGAACACAAAATGCTTATGTACTGGACCGAAACAGACATAGGCAATATTTTTTTTAATTTGCGTATTAAATTCAGTTTGTATCTAAACAGGTATGATTGAATGATTAAACTGGCTTAATGTTCTGCATGTGAAAAATGAAGGGGCTGTATCGTAGCTCCCTTGTTCACATGAGGCACTGAGCACTTTTTCTAAATGTCATTGAATATTACTTGAGATGGAGTATAACGATACTTCTGGTTAAAATGCAGCTTTGATTACTCTCCTGCATGAAAGGTTAAGCTCAAAATTTTTTCTCAATCATCACTGCATTAAAAAAAACCCCAACATAATAATTTAAGGCTATCAGATATAGTGCTGTTAATTCTGACTGAAAATTACATACATAATTGCAATGCATACATACAAGAGTCTTTGAAGTGCCTTTAAAGGAGTTCAACTCCTTGATAACTATATTTTTCTCATCTCCTATTTCATTATAATGGAAATGTATAAAATATTGCAGGGCTTGGGTGGTCTTTGCATATGAGTGGTCAATGGTTTTCAACTTCTTATGCTAAGTGCAGTTAAAAGTAGCAGAAGCATCAACCCAAACAACTTACCTGTCTTTGTTTTAATTACACAAGATAAAAACATGATTTAAGAATAAAGGGTTTGATTTCATGCTGAAAGGATTACAGGGCAGACTGTGGAATGTCTATCTGCATGGACACCTTCCTGGAAATAAAAATGGATAATAGTGTATAACTTGGGAAAGGGTCTACTAGCCTAGGGACCATTTCAGGTTAGTTCAAGAGGAAAGAGGAATATATTGCATCTCCTTTCTTGGAGTAGCACATCATTGTCTTGTTTTGGAAAACCATGACCTTGTGTTACATCACCTCAAGCTATAGACATAAATGTTATACCTGAGTCGAGTAAATCACTGGTTTTGATGTAACACTTCTTCAGCTGTAATGCTTTGAGAATAGTGTTTTCTTCTTCTTTACCTTGTGGTGTTCCTTCTACTAGGACTCACGGTTTCCTTTCTTGAAACTTAGCATTTGCAGGGTCCCTTGTCTGCAAAGATTCTAGTAGTTGCTAGACATTAATTTGGCTTTTGTCTGGTAACTTTAGATGGGAGACTGTTTTCCTCAATCTTCAGATGTGGGAAAGTTGACTTTTTTGGGTATCTCCCTTTCACTAGTGTTATGGCATTTTATTTAAGGTGAATTATTGATAGATGAGAGTGAACCTGTCATATCGATTGAATGATATTTTTTTTCTGCACACATCAAGGTTTGGACAGTTCATCTCTTCCACTTTACCTACCTTTGCGGTCTGTGAGAAGTTTGTAGTCATGGAAATAAACAACGAAGAAAAGCTTGACAGTGGTAAGTGATGGCATGGCTCGTGATCTCTATGTAAGATGTAGAAGTAATATCACTAGTAATATCGTCATATTGTTATGACCTGGCTGCCAGTTGGTTGTGGTACTTTGTTTTCAGTATTGCGTGCAAAGCGGTGCAAAAACCATGTACTCTTCTTCTGTTTTCCTTCATTTAACAGTGTGTGGTTTTGTTCTGTTTCCTCCACTTGCTCCTTCAGATCAGCTGTGCATCTCTCCTTCTTTGTGGGGAGAGAAAAAAGACAAAAAAGGATTACTAGGTGCATCTGCTTTCAGGTGTGGAGGAAGTGAAAGAATTAACTATGACAGCCTGTTTATTTATTATTTTTTTTTAGGCAAAAAAAGAAGTTCTACTGTCCTTCCTTTTGAATACTTATTGCAGTCTCAAAGATGATAAAATTTGAGATTTTTAGTGAAAAAGAGGGAGTGGGTGTTGGAGAGAGATCCACATTTGTGTTCTCACTATAGGCCAGCTGTGGTTTTTTTTCCCAGGCTAACCATAGCCTGAGCTGCTTTTTGCCCACCCTAAAGAGGACAGAACAACCTTGGGGAGAAGTTGAGGCTGTGACAGGAAGGGAGAGAAAAGCTTTTGAAGTAAAAGATATGAGATTTTTATGTTACTGATCTTCACCAGTTCTGCTGGTTTTTCTGCCACAGAAGATGCTTTGTGTTTGTGTCTGTGACTTGTGCACTGAAAGTGTATCTTTATCTGTCTCCATTTTTGCCTCAAGTTGTGATTTTCATTTTTTTAAAATAATGTAAAAACGTGGTCCTCCTTTGACCGCACAAAGTATAATTAGAGGGATTTGCAAAATAACTGTAAGGCTAGTCCTGAGCTGGACTTAATGGCTTGTTCTGCAGGATGTTTTCCAACTGACAGTGAATTTGGGGTTCTGTGAAGGGAAAAAAAAAAAAACCCCACAAAAAAAAACAAACTAATTTTTCTCCCTGTTTCTTAGATTTGGAAGGAGTTGGAAAAGTGTCAGGCTTTTTCTTGGGATCCACCCTCCCACTTCACCCTTAGTTGCACAATGCAAAATCTAACTTCCATATTGTGGGGGTTTGTTTTGTGGGGAGGGAGGGATGAGAGCAGGGGAAGGGTGTTGATTTTTTTTTTTTTTTTTTTTTATGGTTCTGCCTGCCAGGAGTGATTAGCTGAGCTAATTTGGACCACCTTGTTTAGATTATTGTCTGAGGAGCTGTGATTTCCTTTTACCTATTTATCAAACTGATCAAACTCTGTGTGACAATGGTAATGGGGCACCAAGCATTTTTCAGCAGCACAGAGCAGGCTGACTGCCCGCCCCTTAGCATGGCTTTCTCACAGCCTGAGTGGAATCAGGATGCATTTGCTTATGTATGGAATTTATGAATAGCCTTTAAAATGTCCAAGTTCCAAAATTCTAATTTTGCCTTTTTTTTTTTCTTCGGTTTAGGAACAGAGGATGATTTTGGAGGACTTGTTTCAGCTAATCTCATTCTACTGCGAAACAGGCTTTTAGATATTCTCCTGAAACTCCTATATACATCTAAAGAAAAGACAACTGTTAATTTTCAGTAAGTTAAAAAAAAAACAAACAAAAACCAACTTTTTATTTCCAGGGGGAGAATTAAACAGCCCCCATTCACTAGTTGAATTGCATCACTTTATAGGAACTGTTGAATGAGTTATACAGATGTCACTGAATTAACATTGAGTATGCTATGCTAGGAGAAATGGAATCCATTGCAATTATCTTGTTGAAGATGTCCTTACTCATTGCAGAGGGGTTGAACAGGATGACCTTTAGAGGTCCCTTCCAACCCAACCTATTCTACCATTCTATGATTATTGAGTGATTGTATGCTGTCAGTTGAGGTAGCAAGAATGATAGTACTAAGCAGATGTTGGTGTAAGTTATGTATCTTTCAGCTATTGCATTAACTGGTTTTTGTTTCAAACCTTTAAGAAAAAAAAGATTAAGACAATGGTTGACAGCAGTAGGAGAAACTTGTGCTTCAACTTAGGAACAACAGAAGTAAATATCATCAGGAGAGGAAAATACATAGTAGATTTGGGGGTAGATTGCTTGCTCCTTATCGTTACTTCATGGAAGAAAAATAGCATTTGTAAAAGTGAAGCATTTTGTGGATGTATGGCATGTGCAGATCATGTTATTGACAGAGTTTTGGTTGACGTACAACCTGAACCTTTTCTGCTCTTAACAACAATTCTGCTTTTAACAAAAAAAAAAAAAAAAGGAAAGGATCACAACAAAATGTATTCTCGTATTCTTTCAAATATTCCCAAAGAACTCTTTAAGAAAAATAAAAACCTCAGCAACAACTAACCTTCCTTTTTTAATACAAGTTTATTAAAAAAGGTTGTGAAAACTCTGTACCTGTGTCCAGCTCAACAAAAAGTATTTGGAAATTATAATTTGTGGACAAATGTTTCTTGTTCAGCAGTCCATATTTGTTATCAAAAGCAGCAATTGGAGAAATCTCTTGCAATAGATTAGTCCTGTAGGCCCAGGAGCTATATAGCTATATTTAGTCTTCCCTTTCTGCTAAACAAATACACTGAATGTGCTCCATTTTAAGGAGATTTGTTGAGCAACATTTCTTGTTGTGTAGTAACTTACTGAAGAATTCACTTAACTATTTGATAGATCTGAATTTTCTTTCATCTTGAAGTTTGCCTTGTGGTGATTTTTGCCATCTAGTAAGAAACTAAATGGAGTAAAACATGAATTTTTCTTTTTTTTCCTTTAATTAGGGCTTGTGAAGAACTGGTCAAGACACTGGGTTTTGATTGGATTATGATGTTTATGGAAGAACATCTGCATTCCACCACGGTCACAGCAGCCATGAGAATTCTTGTGGTCCTGTTGAGTAACCAGTCCATCCTTATCAAATTTAAGGAAGGTCTTAGTGGCGGAGGCTGGCTCGATCAGACGGATTCCGTCTTGACCAACAAGATTGGTACTGTGCTAGGTAAGGTGTCTCAGCCCTCCCGCGACTGAAGGACTGTGTGGGAGGTGGGGGTTATTGTATGGCTACTGTCTGGCCAATGCATCCTTTCTGTTCCCATTATCTCCTGTCATCCCGTGCCTCTGCACTTTGGTTTTCTTCCAAGTAAGAATTAGATTTCTTGGGTAAAAAGGAGTGGTTTTACAAAACTGCCCTTTGGTTGATGTTAGACATATTTCCTTGTAGTTGAGTATTACCTCATTGTCAGCACCAAGCCTTTGTGGTTTGTCAGGTTTTTCTGCTATCAGTCATGGTAACGTTAAGTTCCATGGGCAGGCACGTCTGAGCTAGATACAGAGGTAGCATAGCATAGCACCTTATGTACGCAGCTAATAAGGGTGCAGTAAAATTTACTTATTTATTTTCATTAGTTAGAGCATCGTGCATTGTTATAATGGTTGCTGCTTCTGCAACCATTTTTGCAGGTTCTTAAAGCCTCATGTATCCATGTTATCAGATCTTTCCGTTGCCTCGTGTGATCTAGAATTCAGTGTTTAAGACTCGAGTTCCACAGGAGCTATCCTGAGCATCTCTAAGCTGTCTGAAATAACAGATGTCAATTCTGTGTAGCCACACATAGTGGCGTTTTCCCACAGACCTGTTCGGTTTTTTTAGTCAAAATAAGATCGTGCTTTTCAGATGAATGTCCATCCAGACCCTGATGCAAACCCATTGGCATCAAATGCGTGTCTTTCGTGAGCTTGAGTAGGCTCTAGTTCAGGGCAGTGGTCCTAATAGTACTTTCAACTTAATTCTTGTTCCTAAAATGACTCTACAAGGAGCCACCTCTCTGTGTTGCAGCAGTCTATTAGCTGTTTCTGATTTTTCCAAAGTGGTTTATTATAAGGAATAATTGTGAACTGTTTTTGAAGTACTCTTACTTCAGGAAGAGGGCTTTTCCTGAAATGAAAATGTAAAGACCATTTTTTTTCCTGCTTTGTCTCTTTGAAATCTCAGAGTATCTTACGCTATCTTGTCATTTTTTGCATAAATGAAACTGTCTATAAAGTCTGCCTATTTACAGTGGTTTCCCATAATATATCCATCCACGAAAACAAGATTGTTCTTTGCATTATTAATGAATTGTGAAGGTTAAAGAAAACAGTTTTTCTGAAACCGTATTACGTGTGTAAATATTTATTGTTAACATACCATAGCATCTGTTGTTTGGCTAATTCTGATTAAGGTCAATAATTTTTGCACATGCATGGGCCTTAAAATTTGGAAAACATTGTTATTTTACAGAATTGACTGTTGTTTATTCAGTATCCACTTTAAATGTCCAATAAGATAAAAATTTTCTTCAGTCACAAAATCTTTCTAAATAAGATCTGGATTTACAATCACACTTGGGAAGCATTTGTAGAGTTTTCCTAGTTTTCTTATTTATCGTGGCACTTCAATGGAATCCAAGCTAGACTGTAACCAAATAGATATTTTTAAACTTGTGTCTCATCAAATGATAGTGACAGATTATCTAATTTTCATATCCTGTGTTTTTTAATAAATTGCAACCCACTGGAGCCAAGATTTCTCATGAAACCAAGGACGCGCATTTTTTTTATTCTTTATTTTTCCCCCAAGATTAGGATGGAATTCCTGCAACTTTGTAGCAAAGATTTCATTAGTCTGATTCCTGGTATGTGTGTTCTGTTCAAAAAGTCTATTTCTGATGGAAAGAATATCTATGTTAGAGCCTCAGAGAAACAACCTGAGCTTGTTGTGCTGATGCAGAGACTGAACAGTCTCCCTGCCTCCTCCCTTCTGCTGGCCTGGTATATTGCTTTATTTTTTAATAGGAAAATGAAATACCTAGCTAAAGGCAGGGTCACAAAAGGTGAATTTTGTGCCTCTGGCAGCACTTAAGATAAAATAAGAGCATTTAGTGCTTCATACCAGCTGATCAATCGGTACCAAAACAGCTGAAAAAAGATGCCCCTGAGACACTGGAAACAAAATTAGCTGCCCATTGACTTAAATGGGGCATTGGATGGCTACTTGGTAATATAAACCTGTAACTAAGATTCAGGTGATGCTTCCCTCTCAGACAGTGAAATATCTTTTTTTTTTTCTTTTTTTTTCTGAAGTTTGAGTGTTTTACAAGTCTAAAGCGGTCACGGTCAGAAAGGGATCTGTGTGTATACAGTAGCGTTAGGCGGTCTGTATAGAGCACTGTCATCTAAGTGACACTGAAAAGCAATAATTTCCATTTTATTAATGGATAAAATTAGACGTCTGAAGTAAAATTTTGTTGTCTGTGTGCACATATTCATGCTTTGCAGCGTTAATTACTGAGGAAGTACCCTCTCAAGCTCACCTCTTGAGCAAGAGTGAGCATCGTAGGAGTTTCCCTGTTAACATTGTTGACTTTATTATTTTTTTTTTATATATTTTTTTCATTTTAGGGTTCAATGTCGGCAGGAGCGCCGGTGGCAGATCGACGGTCCGGGAGATTAACAGGGATGCTTGTCACTTCCCTGGCTTTCCTGTCCTGCAGTCCCTTCTCCCAAAGCACACTAACGTCCCTGCCCTCTACTTCCTCCTCATGGCCCTTTTCCTGCAGCAGCCGGTCACTGAACTGCCCGAGAACCTGCAGGTCAGTGCACCGCTCATCAGCAGCCGATGTAATCAGGGTTGCCAGGTAGGGATTATCTAGTAAGATATCAATGTGATTCTGTCCGTCATGTGAGAAAACAATGGATTAACCAGGCACCCTCCTTCTTCTCTGCAGCTGATTCACCGTCACGATGCGGTGTTTGGTGCTGAGCTGGTTGGGGTGGGAGGACAAAAGTAGGGTGGGAGTATATGGAAGCCAGCCTGTTGCTGTTGTCTTTCTGGTTTTGTTTTGGGGTTTGAGAGGGTATGGTGTGGGCATCGAAGAGGGCATAATTTTTTGCTTGCTTGCTTTGTTGTTGTTTGGGTTTTTTTTAAAAAAGAAGTGGGGAGATGCTGTGTTAAAGAGAGTTCACGTAGTTACAAACAAAACAAGGTGGCTTTTATTTCAGGAAATCTCTGTGGTTTTGTAAGGAGACACCTCAGTTCTTGCTGGAAACCTATTATTGTTCTTACTCTGAACAGGTTGATTTTGGACTTGCTTTAACTGTATGTAAATGAGTAGATATTAAGTGGTCTACAACAGAGTCCTATGAAGCCTTAGTATAGTGTTTTAGGGAGAAAAGCCACGTTCCAGATAGACGAGGTGCCTATTTAAAATGGATGCAGTGCTATCATTGGGGGTGGGAACTGGGAAACAAAAAATTCAGACCAGAAGTTATTCTGCCTGCCTGTTTTCTTGGGGAATACTTGACAGCACATTCAGCACTGTGCTACTTCATGACTAGAGTCCTGAAGCTCCCTCCTGCTTTTAGCATTAAACTCCAGCATTGTTAAATCAAAACTAAATTCAACTACTTAAAATATTGAACAGTA
The DNA here is from genome assembly GCA_004320125.1 of Scolopax mira. NCBI lineage: Eukaryota > Metazoa > Chordata > Aves > Charadriiformes > Scolopacidae > Scolopax > Scolopax mira. The sequence continues at coordinate 25,455 of BJBW01013975.1, read as the reverse complement.
GCACTCTTATGCTAGAGGTGGGCGTGTTGTCCTTTTTCATTTTTTAATTGATCTAACTTTTTGGACTTGCTGGAAGATACGGCTTCGTTTGTTTTGTTCTTTTTGGTTTGTTTTTCTGGGTTTTACTGCAACATGCAAGTAAAGTAAACTGAGGTGATGGTGCAGGCATGTGTAGGTCTCTTCTTGTTTCAAAACTTAAATGTTTTGAGAAGGTGAGAGTTGCAGTTACATCAGCCTGTGGTTAGATGAAATTTTCTTTGTTGACATATGACCTTTGTCTGAAGCTTTTGAAGATAAAGTTTGGAGGTTGTGAAATAATTCTTTTTTTTTAATATACTGCCAAATGAGCATATTGTAGGTATAAGAAAAATTGCACAGGAGAAAGGGATTATTTCATGTCATCTTTCTTCTCTTTCGCCTCTTACAGTTTGATTTAGACTCTATTTGGACATTCATATTTGGAGTTCCTGCCTCCTGTGGCACCGTTACCTCTTCAATACACAGCGTTTGCACGGAAGCTGCTTTCTTGTTATTGGGAATGCTGAGGAGCATGCTGAATTCTGTAAGCATACAAAATTTTGCTCATATCTGAATACACAGAATTGCTTGAGTTTGCCATGTGGTCAAAAGTCAAATTAGAAAAGTTGAGGTATTGTTAGGGTCACGGCAAACCCAGCCATGAGGTGGGCTTGTAATACTTGGATGAAAACCATCATTGTCAGCAAGGTGTTCTATCTTACTTTATTTTTCATTATCTGTAGAAAAATTAGTGGCCACAAAATTAATGCTGCTTTTTCACAAAAACGGCTGGGCTTGATGTTTTGCTGCAATTAAAACAAGAAAGCAGAAGGATAAAAAGCCCTTGGCAGAGATCATTGAATTTCTTTCCTGATTAACGTCATGGGGAAACGTTTGAGACTCTGTATCCCATCTGCTCAGAGATATGCGAGTTGCAGATTTCGTGCGTGAACCTTCCACATGCAGAGAAGTCCCCTGATTATTAATAGCCTCATGCTGGAAGAAATTAACTTACTGCCAGAAATATGTGTTGTCTTCTCATCTTCGAGTCTAATGTCAAGAGTAGTGAAATTTGGTTTCTCAGTAGGAAAATTTTGTATTTCCTTGGAGCCAGACAGTGTTATCTGCTGAAAATTATGCCATGAAATGTTTGAAAAGCAGCACCTGTTCAGTTATTGTCTGTTTGGTAATCATGTTTGCAATATGCTCTGAGAAGCATTGCTTGCACGTCTCTCCTGTGTTAGCCCCATCAGAAGGATTTTCTGGAGTTGTATGCTGGTTACATGTGCGTGACCTGCTGCCCTGTACATTCCTGTCATCATGTGTCCTGTCTCTTGCTGGTGACCTGCTGTCATTACATGTTAGGACGCATGTTTTGTCTTATGGTCAGTCATGTGTTGTAAATGTGGTCAAACTCCTATCTATTACATGCTGAACAAGTGGTCAGGAATACATTGTGAGGTGGATTGAAAACTGTCTGAAAGACAGAGCTCAGAGGGTTGTGATTAGGGGCACAGAATCTAGTTGGAGGTCCGTAACAAGTGGAGTCCCCTAGTGGTCAGCACTGGGTCCAGTCTGCTTCAGTGACCTGGATGAAGGGATGGAATGTCCCCTCAGCAAGTTTGCTGACAAGAAAAAACTGGGAGGGGTGGTTGACACCCCAGAAGGCTGTGCTACCATCCAGCAACACCTGGACAGGCTAGAGACTTGGGCAGAGAAGAACCTGATGAACTTCAACAAAGGCAAGTGTAGGGTGCTGCACCTGGAGAGAAATAACTCCCGGCACCAGTACAGGTTGGGGGTGACCTGCTGGAGAGGTCCTAGGTGTCCTGGTGGACAATAGGATGACCATGAGCCAATAGTGTGCCCTTGTGGCCAAGAAGGCCAATGACATCCTGGAGTCATCATCATGGAGACATCAGGAAGAGTGGGACCATCAGGTCCCACTTTGCTTTGCTCTGCCCTGGGGAGGCCCTATCTGGAGCACTGGGACCAATACTGGGCTCCCCAGTTCAAGAAGGACAGGGAACTGCTGGAGAGGGTACAGCAGAGGGCTACAAAGATGATGAGGGGCCTGGAGCATGTCCCTTACAAGGAGAGGCTGAGGGACTTGGGTCTTCTTAGTGTGGAGAAGAGAAGGCTGAGGGGAGGGATCTGATCAACGCTTAGAAATACTTCAAGGGAGGGTGTCAGGAGGATGGAGCCGGTCTTTTGTCAGTGGTGCCCAGTAGGACAAGAGGAAATGGGCACAAACTTGACTAGAAGAAGTTCCACCTAAACATGAGGAGGAACTTCTTTGCTGTGAGGGTGGCAGAGCCCTGACAGAGGCCGCACAGAGAGGTGGTGGAGTCTCCATCTCTGGAGACATTACAAACCTACCTGGACACATTCCTGTGGGACCTGCTCTGGGTGGCCCTGTTTTGTCAGGGGGTTGGACTAGATGATCTCCAGAGGTCCCTTCCAACCCCATATCATTCTGTGATTCTGTGTTACTGTCATGTACAGCTGCCATGTGTTATTGCTGTGGGTTTATCACATGTTCAGTCATTTGTCTGGTTACATTTCATCAAGTGTTTGCAAGTTATTCCAGCCTATTTTATCACGACATGTCCTCTTGTGATGTTTATCATGTTCTGCTATGTGTTTCTTAGGCACTTGTGATATGGTGACTGCTGCCATGTGTTCAGTCGCCTTTGTGATGGCTTGGACGTGTGTTCTCTTATCACATGTTCTGTTGTCACCTGTTGCAGACACGTGGTTTGGACATGTGGTTTGTGTGTTTGTTAGAAGTTGGTTAGAAGTTCAATTGTCACACATTCTGGAGGCAAGATTAACCATGCGTTTGGTCACATGTTTGGTCAGGTGGTCATTGTATGGTGACATGTTCAGACACATGTTCTGTCACATTGGGTTAAGTTGATCACGTGTTGGCAATGTGCTTGAACACATTTTATGAAACTTGCTTGGTCAGATATTAGACACGTTTGGTCATGTGTTCTGACCAGTGCTCCAACACACATTTGACATGTTCTGGGTGTGTTGGAGCACTTGCTCATGTGCTTGGCCATGTGCTCAGTCACCTCTTTCTGCTATGCTTGAAGAAGTCCTTGTCCACGTGGTTGATCACATTTGGCCCCATCGTTGATCACGTGTGATGATCACATGTTTCATTGCATGTTTGACCCTACAGCTCCTCTTCCTGCAGCTCCTTTCTGAAATGAAGATTGTTCAATTAGTGCCGTCTATGCTAATGGGCTGTTTGTTTTTCAACCCAGCCTTGGCAGTCGGAGGAAGAAGGCTCCTGGCTTCGAGAATATCCAGTCACCTTGATGCAGTTCTTTCGCTATTTGTATCATAACGTGCCAGACCTCATTTCCTTGTGGATGAGTCCAGAGTTCCTGTGTGCGCTGGCAGCAACCGTGTTTCCTTTCAACATTCGACCTTACTCTGAGATGGTAGGAAACCCAACTAGTCAGCTGTTTTGCTTTTCCTCTGCATGTGACTTTTTGAGGGTTTAACGATTAACAGTCCTTGTTACTCGGGTTTTGATATGGAGAGGAGTGCATGTTCAGCTGAAGGGCAGTTGTTGTGCAGTGACATCTGAAACTACACTATAGGGGGAATGTACACAGTTTATTTGTTTTCTAGTGGATCATTATTTTCAGTTATATGAACAACGTTAGCTCACATATACAAAAGCAACAGGGACTGAGTCAGCCTGTGGCCTTCAGCCCTCTGCCCTGGAAGATGTGATAAAATCTAAACCTTTTTCCTCCCACTTCCCATTTCTTCTTTTGTGGCTTAGCCACAAAACAGGTTTGAGTTCAAGCTGGGAGAGGGTGTGAATTTGGCTTTGCTTGCATTGCTGCCTGAAGTATTTTTTGAGCTTAGTGTCATTTTACAAATAATACTTTTTCTAGAATATCAATGGAAAGGAAACAAACAGTTACTGTTAGCCAACATCTAAAAGGATTTTTACTAAGAACAGGGAAGGATTCTTAGGCTACAGGTTAGGAAATGCTAGAACCAGGGAGGGTATGACAATATACTTAAGGAAATACTTACTGGTGGCATGCCATCTTTTTGTTGTCAATGAAAGTGGGAGATAATTTTTAAAGATGCATGCTGATGAGTCTCTCATAAAGATAGTTTATTTTGCTTGTGAGTTAGACTTGCATTCGACGTAGATGCTAGGACCACACTATCTCAAAAAGAGCCACTTAAAGTGGGATTGCTTATTGGGCACTCACCTGGGTAGAGTTTGAGAGTGAGCCTTGTGTCTCTGAGCTGGTTTTACTTTAACTACTAGGTTCCTTGAAACATTGTGTAGCTGCCTGACAGCTTGAGCTCCTTGCTGTTCAAGGGCTCTCTTGACTCCAAATTGATTTACTCCTCCAGCATTTCCCTCTGCCCAGATGTGTAGAAATTATCAATCCCTTGTGAAATAGATGAATAATAGCCAGGTTCCTGCAAGAAAACACTACAACCCAAATTCAGCATTGAGAGAAAATTCTTCAGGTTTTTTTTAGCCTTTCTGAGATTTGCCATTCAAACCAGAAAGAGTACACAACCGGGCTTCTCAAATTTTTGTGAAAACGCTCCCACTGAAGCAGACCAAATCGTATTGTCTCCACTTTAATTTGGAGGGGAGGGCATTACATAAAAACAGTCATGCTTTTGTTTTTGACAGCTTTTATTAGTGCTTGTGCTTTTGTTATGGTCTTGAAGAGCTAGCCCCTCAGAGGCCATTGTTCATCAGAAAGAGGAAAGCTGTAGGGACCCTTTTTGTTTTTTTTGGGAGGTTATTTTGAGGTTTAAAAAGATTTATTTCCTTTATTGTTTTCCATCATGTAAGGTTTATGGCCTTTTTTAGATAGCTTCTTGTCTTGATTTTATTTTAACTGCTTGAATTAATAAATTTTTCAAAACTTTTCTTCTTTGCAATGAGAAAATTTATTTTTGTAAAATATCTAGAAATTGCCCAAGTACTTCTTGTTGATACGTGAAATTGAAATGTGACCTCTGGCTCACATAACTCATGCCAGTCTTCACTGATTACTGTTTGCCTGGGGAACCTGAAGCTAGCATTTGGTTGTTTCTCCTGATGTGTGTTAGGGAACTGACTCTGAACCCAACAGCCTTGTGAAAATGCTTCTTAAGAAGCAAAATGTGAAGTGAATAGCCTTAGAAAGACAAGAACAGAATGGCAAAGAGATTGCTGTTAATTTGCTGATCCTCTAGGGTTTTAACGTGCTGTTTTTCACAGGTCACTGATCTTGATGATGAAGTTGGTTCCCCAGCTGAAGAGTTTAAAGCCTTTGCAGCTGATTCTGGCATGAACAGGAGCCAGTCAGAATACTGCAATGTTGGCACCAAGACCTACCTAACCAATCATCCTGCCAAGAAGTTTGTGTTTGACTTCATGCGTGTGCTGATAATTGATAACTTATGTCTCACACCAGCCAGCAAACAGACTCCGTTGGTAGATCTTCTGCTAGAGGTACAGTTTCTTTGGGTTTCATGTTTTGTTCTGGTTTTGTTATTTGAAATTACTGTGACACTTTATTCCCTAAGATGTTTTCCTCTGCTTAATTTCAAAGTTAGAGGAGCAATGACCTGAGATTCAGTAGAATCCTGTAAATGGTCACGAAGTAAGAGGGTGGAAGAAAAAGAACACTAATGTCTCATAAATAGTAGTTTGCTCACCTTCCTTTAATAGCTTGGAGAACCTAAAAAAGCAAATGCAGAGGGTTTATTTGGCCTTCCTTTGAGAATGTTCTCTGAGTTTCTCCTGTCCACCACCCCCAGCATTTGTGTGTGTTGGTGACCATCTCGGGTGGTTGAGAGCAGCACCTGCTCTTGCTGTGATCTGTTCTCCCCTCCACACCATATACCTACTACCACATTCATTTGTGAGCTCCTCAACTTCCATCTGGCTGGTAAAACGGCTCTGTTAGATGCTGAGTGCACCATGTCAACGTCTTACTTCTATTTTCTCCTCACTTTGGAGCAGCCATCAATCTTGTTTTGGCATCTTAGCCAGTACCTCCTCTTGTCTGGAAACACAGGGAGTAGATAACAACACTAGGTGCTTGACAGGAACAGCATGAGAAGTTGTAGCTTTCTTCAAGTTTTATTTTTGTGGAGTATGATTCGTTTGTTAAACACCTTTCAGACCATGACAGCTGTGTTGGCTTTGTTGAAAACATAAAATCCCTTCAGAAATATTAAGGTTTCCGGTTTATTCGTATTAGAGAAAAAGAAGTGTCAGGACATATGGTATTGTATGCTATAAAAATTCACAAAATAACTCTGTTATCTTCCTATAAATTACCTTTTAAAGTTTATGACACCTGCAGAAAGCATCTTTCTGTTAGTGCTGAGGCAGGGAACGAGGAGTTCAGTTCCTGTTCTACTGCCCACACCTCCTTCAGTCAGTGTATTCCGAAATGTTCGGCTCACATCAATTCGCAGTCTCCCTCAACCTACCTATTCGTTACGTAGTCTGTGTGTTGCTGAGCCTCCCTGATTCTTTTGATAGCTGCGGGAGTTTTGGGCTGTGCTTGTAGATTTCCTAACGCATTTCCTGGGGCAGTTGGGCATCTCCTTGCTGGCGCAAAGTGAAAAATGAATTATGGAGAGATGGATTTATATGCAGATATGAGGAAGTGTATTTGAGGCCATGTTCTGTTGGTTGCAGTTCCTTTACTCCTGTTTTAATCTGCTGTCACCCTCATTGTTACTGGCCCTGTAGCACACCCAGAGAACTGGGTACGTACATGCTGCTAAACTGGTACAGGGCAGGGGAAAGCAGGTTGGCTTCATGTTATATTGTTTTCTAGAACTGTTTAAGTGGATTGTTGTTAGGTATGATTATGTATGCATTGAACAAAACAACAGGAGGTGGTAAAGTGGTTTTCCCTTCTAGGTGCAAAGGAAACTAGAAAGGTTTAGAACATCCATCTATTATATGACTGTACCAAGGCTGCTGGACTAATATGCAGAACTCCATACAGAAGTGATGATCAGTTTTTGTGTTTGTTCTTTCCCATTTACTCATTTTTAACTGGAGGAGGTGAATCTGCGAACTGAGGAGATGACAGTTTAACCATCTGTTTAATTAGAGATTTGTGCATCTTTTCGGAATATGTTCTTTTCCAGTAACAGAAGATAGATTTACTGGAATTTAATAGGAATAATGCCTACTCTGTAAGATTGCATACAGCTACTGTATACTCGATGTGCATTCCTAAATTTTTAGATAAAGCCAGGACTTTTTACTTGAGACAGAATGTAACGAGATAAAAAACATAGTTCATGAGAGCTGAGAAAAGAGAAATTCACTGAGAACATCCTCCCTTTCCTTCTTTTTGTTCACTCAGAGATATTCATTATCTTCACGTTGTATTGTTTTTTTATCAGGCTTCCCCTGAAAGATCAACACGAACTCAGCAGAAGGAGTTTCAGACATACGTTTTGGATGGAGTGATGGACCACTTACTTGCAGCTGATGTTTTATTGGGTAATATAGTCAAGTTTAATAATCAATCTATTGATTTGAGCAAAAGGTTCTGATTATTTAACTTTTTCTTTATTATTACCCTGTTTTGTTATGACTTGATGTTTTTCCCCTGCCTTTTCCTTTCCTTTCCTTTGATATGTAAATGGTGTTGCTGTGCTTGTGTGTTCCCTCACTGTTTTTATTGTGCCAAAGGTATAAAATAGGTTATTCAAAAAAACTGTACAGCACGAAACTTTTAGTACGTAGGCCAGCAAATACCAATCACATCAAAAAGAGCCGAAACTGGATGTTGTGTCATCTGTCTGCTCCTCATCTTGGTAGAGTATCTGGAGCTTTTGTCAATTTATCACGGGTGGGATTTTGGTTTTTAAAAGTTATCTTTGTTTCCATTTCCTCCGACCATAGTTTAATTATGGGTGTACTACCCCAGAATAAACCTCTGGGATTAGTGCTCCGTTGATCCGGTTAAGAAATGGAAGGGAAGAGAAATAGAAGCTTGTAACTTTTGTCAGTAGGGTAGGCTTAGATGATCATAATGTGGCCTGTTGGAGTATCATAGAACCTTAGAATGGTTAGAGTTGGAAGAGACCTTAAAGATCATGGAGTTCCAATCCCCTGCCCTGGGCAGGGACACCTCCCACCAGACCAGGTTGCTCAAAGCCCCATCCAGCCTGGCCTTGAACCCCTCCAGGGCAACCTCTTCCAGTGTCACACCACCCTCACAGGAAAGGATTTCTTCCTGGCTGCTGTTGCAGATGAGGCAACAAGTGAATAAATGTAGGTGAATCTCCAGAAAAATCAACACCACTGTCTTTTTTTTTTTTTCTTTTTAATGGAAGCACTTGCACTTTTCGAGCTTCTTTAAATATAGCTGGACTGACATTTCTGTACACACAGACACATGCAGCTGATGTGCATTGAGTCAGTTTTATTGAGCAAAGCCCAGCGAGGGAGAAGTGATCACTTGTCATCTCAAGGTGTTTTAAAAGATTCTTTTATTTTTGAAAAAAGAAAAAAGCATAATTTAAAATAGCTGCAGCTGGTTCTGCACACGTGCAGCTCTAATTGAAGAGGAGGACCATACCTAAATATGATGCCTTGGGATCCTAGGACTACTGTTCAGTCCCTCTTTTTTTGGTCTTTGTCACTGTTGATTTCAAATATTTGCTTGCCATCAAAGATCATTGGAGGGAATCCATGAGTTTTTAGCTTTTTCTTTGACTGAGTCTCTTTCTCTTTTACAGAAGTCTAGAAAGCACAGACTAATGTAAATGTATTTATGCAGATGTGGGTTTTTTGATAAATGAAGAAAACTGTGTTGGTTTTTTTTATTACCCAGGTGAAGATGCATCTTTGCCTATAACAAGTGGAGGAAGCTACCAAGTGCTGGTGAACAATGTGTTTTATTTTACACAGCGTGTGGTAGATAAGCTTTGGCAGGGCATGTTCAATAAAGAATCCAAACTTCTCGTGGACTTCATAATCCAGCTGATTGCACAGGTAACAGTATATTTTATTAGCCTGCTTGCGAAAACATTTTCTCAGGTTATTTTAAAATCCATGGAGTGATGTCACTGAGGAACCTACTGGCCATGCGTGTCAGGTTGACATAGAAGTACACTTTTTTTCCAGGCTTTCTCTCTCTTTATTGAGCTTTTCCAGCACATCTTGTCAGCATAGAGTGTTTTAGTATGGGGCATTTACATACTAAATGTATGTAAATGTACTAAATGTATGTAAAATACATTTACATTTCAGATGACATATTTTGGGGGATTTGTAAAAAATTAAGCAATGAAATTTACCTCTCGTGAATTTTGATAAGTTCCTGAATTTATCTTGATGGCTTTTTGGGAAGCTTTCTCATATACTTTTATTGGAGATTATTAGAAGACTTTTATTGTTTGAAATCAGCATCTTCATAGATGTTAGAATTTTAAGTGTTTTATCACGTATTAATCACATTTTGATCCTTGAAATTAATGGAATTGACACATTCAGTAAAATACTGATTTTTGAAAAATGAGTATGAGTCAATTCAGAGGAAGATTCTGTGCCAGTAAATTGTTTTTTTCCTACTATTTGTTGATGTTTTTTTCCTTCACATCAGTCAAAAAGAAGATCTCAGGGACTATCGCTGGATGCTATTTATCACTGCCTGAACAGGACCATCTTGTATCAGTTCTCAAGGCCGCACAAAACTGTTCCTCAGCAAGTAGCCCTCCTTGATTCCCTAAGGGTCCTTACTGTGAACAGAAATTTGATTTTGGGACCTGGCAATCATGATCAAGAGTTCATCAGCTGCCTAGCTCACTGCTTGATTAATCTGCATGTGGGAAGGTAAATATCTCTGTTTGAGACAGACAAACCTGTTCTCTCTCAGCAATGACACTCACCTCGTGCATAAGTCAGCAAATTCTGGACAACAGCGTATAACTTTCCAGACAGTGAAGCCTTTTTGTTGTTTTGCTTTGATAATTTGAAATGTTTTCAAGGTAGAAAGAAATACTGGTCCTAAATAATTAATAGTCAAAGGGACCTGTCGTTAGATTTATTGTCTGTTGAATCATCTCATACAAATTTTGTATCTTAGTACTTGGATGTATGGCATTGAGTAAGTCTAGTCATTTAATCAGATGCCTCTGACAAATGCTGTAGACACCCACTTTTATGCATTGCTGTAAATGCCTGCCTGGCATTTTGGGTTTTTTCTTTCCAAAAAGATGTACAACTTATGTTTCATCCAAAGACACTTGAGAAGCATCAGCAGCAGAAACTGTCACATGGCTCCATTTTGTGGCTGTTTTGTGTCCTTTCAAATATTATCATCTTCCTCTAGTGTCATCAGTGGTGTGGCGTGTCGTTTTTCATAAACCTTCACTTCAGCTTGTGACAGCAGATAACCAGAGCTCTAGTGGACAGAAGTGAAGATGTTGATGTAGTAGCACCTATCAATCTTTGTGATGCTGTCACAGGGAATCAAATGCTTTAGCTGAAAGGATTTGGGGTTTTTTCTGGCTGTTGTTAATTCATTGTGTATTTGTAGCAACGTTGATGGGTTTGGATTGGAAGCAGAAGCCAGGATGACAACTTGGCACATTATGATCCCCTCTGATATAGAACCAGATGGAGTCTACAATCAAGATGTCAGTGAAGGTAATCTGAGAGTGACAAAGCCACAGGTGTCTGTTAATGCCACTTCTGTGTGGTGTTATATCACTAATCCTTACCCCTGTTACTCATAGGGCTGGGTGTATTGGGGGAGGGATGGTGTGTATAAAAATATATATTAAAAAATAGATGAAAAACCCCATAGAAATACCAGGACAGACATACCTAGGATAAGTTACTGTTTTCTTAAAATTGCAAGAGTTCTTCATTGTTGTGTGGATGGGCATCAGAATTAGAAATACTGCTTCACATGCACCGAGTTGAACGTAGCAGAAATAGGTCACTTTAAGTGTGCATCACAGTTTTGCATCAGCTGGATCTTACGTGAGCATAGGCAAGAAATAATTGGTATCATCTGTAACATTATCACTCAGTAGCATCCTTGGGATCTTTCAATCTAAGGAAATTTATGAACTAGCAGTGGAAGAAAGGATTCCATGATTTTTATTTTTTTTCTTACATGTATATATTTAATATATGTATTTATGCACACAGTCATATGTAAAAATATTAAAGTGTAATGTATGTATGGAATTATATCTGTGTTTGTGGACATACAGTTCCATAAGATTTTTTTGTATCTCGTTTTGTTGATAGATGGATGTGAGAGTAGAATCACAACTAACCTGAGGCAGTGCTTCGGATTCATAGAGGAAAAAAATGCGAAAATTAACTGTTAGATACCTTCTGATAGCATATAAGTGGCAAATAAAAAAAGACAGTCTGGCCAAAGGCATTTCACAGGTCATGCAAGAGGGGAGGAAACTAGAGTATAATTTCAGAAATTATTCAGTTCACTACTGTAAATTAGCAATTCTATAGGCACCGTAGAGAGCTTGCTCTTTTTGTTCTCATACCTCTGCAGGTCGCCAGCTTCTTTTAAAAGCCATAAACAGAGTGTGGACGGAGCTGATCCACAGTAAAAAACAGGTTTTAGAAGAAGTTTTCAAAGTGACACTACCAGTCAACGATCGTGGCCAAGTGGATATAACTGTTGCAAGACAGCTTATTGAGGAAGCAAGTTTAAAGTGTTGGCAAAATCATTTGGGTAAGTGTAATTGAGGATTTACCTGTCCTGAATGATGGATTTCCCTGAAGTGAACTCTACACACCGGGTGTTTTAACATGGGCTTAGTGTTTGTGTAGCAGTAAGTACTCTAAACCATCACGTTTAACATCTCTCATTCAGAAACTTTATGGTGTATAGGATATACTCACACTCCACTGCACACAGGCCTTTTATTCAGTGCCGTCGGTGGTCTCAGCAGCCTCCAGTGTCTGAGTCAGCGTGCACCGAATAGCGTATTGGGGGTTACAGTGATGGATTCCATCCGCTGCTTCCCATGAAGGCTTGGATTGGGATGACCTGTGTTGCCATTCTCAGGACTGGATGTGCTGGGCAGGGAGGGGGACCCCTCTTGAGCGTGTCTGGGGGCAGCCTGCAAGCGCTCGGTCTTGTGATATGGTTGGAAATGTCTTGACTGCACAGTCCTTCTCTAGCAGCAGTGATGCAGTGACTTCTTCTTGACTGGGAAATCTGGTCAGCAGAATAAGCAGTTTTGCAGGAAAAGGACCTGAGAATCGTGGTGGACAACAAGTTAAACACAAATTAGCTCTGTGCCTCTGTAACTCTTGCTGGACTGAATTAGCAAGAGTTGAGACAGCAGATAATACAATTCTATCGACGTGACCCCTTTGATAATGAGATCGCTCTAAAGCAATTGAGGTTGACCTGGATGTACAGAAAGCATTTTTGGAAACTTGGAATACTTGGTTTTGCAGTCTCTGTATTTCCAGATGTGCTTTGTTCCTGGCTGATGTTTGCTTAAGTTTCCAGTATCTCCTTGATAGTCAGTTGTTGCGGGCAGAGTGATTAACTTCACTCCTAAGAGAGAAGTAGTGAAATATTTATTAAGGTGAAACAGTGATTTAACAAAATTAGTAATGAAAGCGACAGTGTTTTATGAGATCCGATGTCAAGGCCTACTCTGTTACTGACTGCAGAGGGGACAGGGTCAGACCCTCCCATTGAGTCAGGAGGTTCAGAAAGGACCCCCTGGCTTTCTAAACTCCTTCTCGGAGAGGGGTCTGGGTGGATGCCCTGGTCCCAGACTTGGTCAATGGTTTATCTCTAAAGGATTATACATGCGCAATCAATGCTTTATATCACTTGGCCAAGATTGCAAAGTTTAGCAGGCTATTAGTCACTTATGGAGAATCTGTTGGGGCAAGGAATCTTTCAGCCTCAAGGAGTAGAACCTCAAGTGAGTGCCCTCACAAAAGGGGACATCCTGGCGTGCAGCTGTTGCCATGCAGGAGAGCTCAATGGGCTGTTGGGCTGTCCACTAGAGTGAGATAATTAACCTATAGTCATATTCTCATGGGAATAAACTATCTAGGTCCCCACTCCAGACAGTGTTTTGGCTGCTGTTGCCAGCTGTCCCCCAAAGTCCAGGTGCAGCTTATTACAGCTGATGTTGATGTGATGGCCATGGTGGCCATGGTCTGAGCAGGAGCCGGGGGAGGGAGAAGAGGAGGAGGAACAGGGAGAGCACACCACCACATCATTGTATTTGCAAAAATGTTTTGAGTAGAGTGAAAGATCTTTGGAGAAATTGTTGCTAGAAGAAAGCTAGAAGAAAAGAGAAAGCTCAGAGGTGGACTGAATTGAAGAAAGTGTGAGGAACGTGAGTGTGTACTTTCTAAATCAAAGGTAACTGATAAACAGTATTATTCATTAGCTGAGTATCGGGACAATGTTAGGTTGTTGAGAGAGATGAATTAAGCTGGATTATTTTTACTTCGGTTTTAAAGTAGGCCCACCAGTCTTGTGGAGTTGAATATCAACTGGCACGACTGTCTGTGCACAAAAAGGTGCAGTCAGCCCATACCTTCTCCACTCAATGCAGCATGTTTTGCCACCAGATTGGTCAGCAGACTTGTGTTTTAGCTCCTTTTTGGGTAGAGATGTGGTGCTCAGCTGCATCTTTTTCGTTACTATCTGCTGTTTATACCGTAAAAGATCTAAGTTCTGTTATCTTTGGAACTGTTTTGAGTAGAAAAAAAAACCCAACTGTTTCTCGAGATGCTGTCTCCCTTCTTTGGAATTCCCACTTTAAGGGATGTAAATCAGCAAAATTAAGGTTGGTGGGAGTAGAGAGGGGCTGGGTGATGATTTTATTTATACATAGCTGGTTTGCACCTCTTCAGAATTCATAGCTCGTGAACACCGATTTTGATAATTGATAAAAGGAGTAACAAATCTGTTTGTTGTGGTTCTTCTCAAAATGCTGGTAATTCCCACATTTCACCTGGGAATCTTTCCTTATGCACGTCACAAATGTTTGATGTGAATGTGAGTGCTGCTGGGCGCTCTTAAAACAAACAACAATAAAAAACCCCCAAACAAACAAAATACGCAGATGCACACCCTAATCCCAAAAACACCCACCCTTTTAAGTCACCAGAAAAGGTTATTCTATTACAAAAAAAAAACAAACTGTAAAAAACCACCTAAAAAGTGTGCTCCCAACGCTTTCTCTTTGTTTTACAGCTCACGAGAAGAAATGCATCAGTAGAGGGGAGGCTTTGGTTCCAAGCACACAGTCCAAACTTTCTCGAGTTAGCAGTGGGTTTGGCCTCTCTAAACTAACTGGTTCCAGGAGAAACCGCAAGGAGAGTGGGCTCAATAAACACAACCTCTCTACGCAGGTATCTTCTGTTAATTAATAACACGCAGTCTAAAATCCAACAAGGTATGTTTTAGGGTTTGTGGTGAATATCGCAATGTAAGGAATCCTGCAGAATGTGAAGGGGGCTTGGGTTTTCTTACCCCTTTTTGAAAACCCAGACTGGGCATCTTGCTTCTGTGTGTCCTAGTTAATAGGGTCATCTGCACATCTGTAATGTTCAGCCACCAGTTCAATGCTTCGTTGTTGGTCAGACTGCTTCTGGTTACATGTGTGCTTTATTGCTTTGCTAGTCTGGGTCTTAAATTCAGTTTGCAATACTGCTTTGAAGTGGAAGCTGTGAGATAAATGCTTGTCCTTTTTTCCTTTTTTTTTTTTTTTTCTCTCCACTCTGCCCCCAATATTTTTTGGGAATATCCCTTTATGACCATGGATGTATCATGACTATACAAATGCTGCTTTGCACTGTTTTTACTGTATGACAGAGAAGAGTTCAGCAAAACAATCTGTGATGGTAGAACTGGATATTCGCTTTACAAACACTCTTGTTTAAAAATAAATAGAAGTAAGTTAGACCAGAGTAGCACAGCAGGGGTGCTCTCAGTAGGACAGTACCTGGTGGGGCATTTCAAGGAGTTAGTGTAAAGTATTTGAGGTACTGAAAACAGAGGAAAGAGAGGGGTTTGAAAGTTTTGGAGGATTGAATTTTTACTGTATTTAGTTCTTGAAACACTGAGGACATGTTGGATCCAAGGGGACAGGTGTATTCCTGCCACAAGGAAGCATATAACATGAGAACAGGTATATTGTGGTACAGAGTGAGGGGTGCTGGGTGTCTTGAGGATTTCCAAACAACTAGGTAGCATCCACGAAACGTTACTTAAAAAGAAATAAGGAAAAATAGTAATATTTGTCAGGGCCAATCTTTGGCTGTTTGGGAGTGTTCTGAGCTGCTAGTCAAGTGTTTGGGATATTTTCCAAGTGTTTGCCACTCTCTTTTAAAGTAAATTCCTGCACACACATTTACTGCCTCAACATCAAACAAAACAAAACTTCAAATTACTGCTTGCAACGGTATTTAAATTCATTAAGTTCATTATCTAAGGTTGGTTTTTTTTTTAATTTATTAAAGAAACAATCCTTTGGGAGCAAGTGTAGCAAGGTGATGTATTCCTAGGCTTTTCACTCAACCAAAATCTTCTTTTGTAAAGTGTCCTTCTGTCTATCCTTTTACCTTTGTATTAGGAAATTTCCCAGTGGATGTTTACCCACATTGCAGTGGTTCGGGACCTGGTGGATATGCAATATAAGGAATATCAGGAGGTATGGTTCAAAGGATTCATTACCTGACAATGATATTTTGACCTGTTAGGGTATAATTGATCCCATTTCTCAGTGTGAGGCTTGTGAAACATTAAGTTGTCATTGCTGAAATGCTTGAATGTTTAGATACAGTTGTTCTTTTTAAGGGTTTTTTTTAAATAATGCAGTCAAATAAATGAAGAAACTAATTTTGATCTGGTTGTAGATAAAAATATTATTACGTGTCAAATCCTTTTTTTTTGTTTGTTTTTCAGAAACTTAAGTAATTTTTCCTTAAAAGCATAAAAACAGAAAGAAAAAAAGAGAGAGACTGGAAATACGTTAGAATATACTGTCTTTCTAAAACATTGTGCAAAAACTTAAGATGCAAAGAAGCATCATGGACAAACATTACTTTTATAGTAAAAGAAAGAAAAATGTATGGTTCCTTCCCCAAATCATGCAGTGATAGAAAGTGGTTGCTTTGTACCTTCCAGAATGAAATCATTGTACCCTGTGGTTGATTCTAAACATCCCCAGAGATCTTTGGTTCAAACGAGCTGCTGAGTGAGCTGTGTGCTCTAAATCTTAAGAAATCAGCTTCCGAGAGAGACAAGTCATTGAAAGCAATTAGTTAAGAGACAACCACCAAACTTTGCTTCATTTAACTCCTCTCTCCAGTGTGAATACAGGCAGGGAAGGCCTCCAAAATAATTTTTCTTCAAATAGTTTTTCGAAATAAGTGGATTAGTCTTGCATTTCTTTTATATTTGCCATGTAGAAATAAATTCAATTAACCATACGTACCAAAAGCAGAGCTTTTATCTTCTTTTTATTACCTTTCTGTTGAGACCAATTACAATATGAACCCTGCTTTTATGGTGACTGACACCAGAAATCTCATGAAGGTGTACTAGAAAATGATACTAGAATTATGAGTTATTAGACATTTTTATGTCATGTAGTGAAAATGTCTTTACTCACATCAGAGACAAGCTTAAAAGCATCACTTCTGAAGCATATACAAATATTTTTGTGTTCAGCGTCAGCAGAATGCACTAAAATACGTGACAGAAGAGTGGTCTCAAATTGAATACGAGTTACTACGAGAGAGAGGTTTGTGGGGTCCTCCCATCGGCTCCCATCTCGACAAGTGGATGCTGGAGATGACCGAGGGTCCCTGCAGAATGAGAAAAAAGATGGTGCGGAATGACATGTTTTATACCCAGTATCCCTACATGCCTGAAGCTGAGCAAGAAACAAACCTGCTGGTAAGTGTTCATGGTTTTGTGACGAGTAATTTTATGCCCTCTTGTAAAATCAGTGGGGTTTCGTAAGTTTTTCTTAACACATTTTACTCTGTTGGTATTACTTGGTATTCGTTCTGGATGTCCTAAATGGTTAGAAAGGTCCAATTGTTGTTCCTCATAGCATATTTCAGAAAGGGACTGAATCACTTCTCAAAACTAAATGAACTCAAAGATTAGGAATTGCATAAGATGAAGTGTACTTCCATCCCCTAAGTGATGATGCCAGTGAACAGCAGGGACACCATCACAAGCCTCTGCAGCCTGAAAAGTACCACAACTATGGGAGTTTCAGTCTGAGTTCCTGGCCTTATGCTAAATAATAAACAGCCATCTGGAAAATAAATAAAAAAAAGAGAAAGAAACAGCCCATGGGCCTTTGTTTGGTGCCTTTGTGAAATGTACTTTCATCCACCTGTAAATATGAACATGGGCAGAAACACATGTGGCCTTCAAAAGCATGGCAGTTAGCTCCTGTTAATTAAGCTTCCTCAAATTAAGCACGAGTATGAAAGTATTTAAAACAAGCAAACAAAAAAATAGCATTCAGCCAGGTTTAAGCCATCAGGTAGTTTTGTCTGCTCGCCATCTGACACAGAATAGCTGCAGTGACAGTCTAACTCACACAGAGTGGAGAACATGCCATCGTACTTCTCAAAAGTGTTCTTTCTCTGATGCTTATATAATTGATGCCCTGTTTTCAGTCTGACTTCTCAAGTAGACTTCCTGAGGCACCCGATGATACCGTTCCTCAAAAGGTAAAGAAACAAGCACACTGACTGAAAGGATGTAAAATAAATGCAACTGTTTTTCTTTTTCCTTCTGCATGCTAGGCAATCTTAACAAGGCTTCTACGTATGGCTTTCAACTTGCTCTTTCAATAAATATTTCTAGGCCTAAAGGTTTTTTTTCCTGTAATCACGTTAGAAGATGTTACTGTGCTCTCTTCAGCCTTCACCTAATAAAACCTTCTGTAGATCTGACCTTCTTTGCTGCACACTAACAGGCTGTGTTGGGCTGTGCTATCACTGTTCTCACTGTGTGGAGTGTTGTGGCTTTGGGATTGGAACTAATAGTCGGTGGAAGACGTTTAGTAATGGGCAACGTGATCACTTGGAAGCACTTACTGGGAGAGTAAGTGTTTCTAGGAGAGGATCTGGTGAGCAGTTTTTCTCAGTTTTGGCCATTCTGGGTTGTAATAGACCTACTTTTCACAGAATAACAAAATCACATGGGGTTGGAAGGGACCTCTGGAGACCATCTACTCTAACACCCCCTGCCAAAGCAGGGCCACCCAGAGCAGGTCCCA